>APFE030839679.1:79375-100984 GCA_000404065.3 Pinus taeda
GGTTTAGGAGAGGGATTCTGGGCAGAGGTGGTGGAGACAACATGTTACCTGGTCAACATATCACCTTCATCAGTGTTGGAGGATAAGACTTCACAAGAGGTATGGACTGGTAAGAAACCCTCTCTTTCACATATGAGGGTATTTGGATGTGATGCATATGTACATGTTCCAAAGGAGAAACAAACCAAGTTGGATAGTAAATATGAAAAGTGCATCTTTATTGGATAAAATGATGGTTTAAAGGGTTATAAGCTTTGGAACCCAACAACAAGGAAGGTTGTGTACAACTGAGATGTGGTGTTCAGAGAGGTGAAAGATGTTATTAAACATGAAGCCCAACCAAAGGATCTTGAGAAGATAGAGTTTGAGCTAAAGAAGGAAGAATCAGACTCTACAACAGAGGAGGAATCATAAGATGAAGAGCCACAAACTCTGGGTGTAAGAAGATTAGTTTGCGAAAGAAGGCAGCCATAAATGTATAGTCCATCTGCTTTCTATTCAAATTTGTATTTATCTATTATTGATGATGATCCTAGAACTGTGAAGGAAGCAGTAGATTCAGAGGATGGAAAAATCTAGAAAGAGGCCATGGTTAATGAAATGGTATCTTTGCACAAAAATGAGGCTTGGGATCTGGTGGAGTTGCCAGCTAGAAGGAAACCCATTGGCAGCAAATGGGTGTTCAAGAAGAAGACAAACGTAGAAGGAAAGGTGGAGAAATACAAAGCTCAATTGGTAGCAAAAGGTTATTCCCAGGTGTTGGGAATTGATTTTAGTGATATTTTTATCCTATTTCCAAGGTAACTTCTATTAGGCTACTTTTATCTATTGCTGCTGCTTTTGATTTTGAGGTAGAACAGATGGATGTGAAGACAACATTTCTTCATGGGGATCTGGAAGAGGAGATCTACATGAAGCAACTTGAAGGCTTTGCGGTGAATGGTAAGAAATAATTAGTATGCAAGTTAAAGAAGTCTCTGTATGGGTTAAAAGAGTCACCAAGGATGTGGTATTAGAAATTTGAGACATTTATACGGGGAATTGGCTTCACTAGAAGGAAAGGAGATCACTGTGTGTATTTTAAACTAATTGGTGATTGTGTTATTTATCTGGTCTTGTATGTGGATGATATGTTACTGGTTGGAAATGACAAAGAAATTATCTAGGATTTGAAGACCCAATTTGTCCTCCAAATTTGACATGAAAGATCTTGGTGCTGCAAACTATATTTTGGGCATGGAAATTAAAAGAGACCGGGCAAAGAGGAAGCTCTGGTTAAACCAAAGGAAGTATTTCGAGACAATACTGCAGAGGTTTAATATGCAGGATAGCAAACTGGTGAAGGTTCCTATTCCTGTAGGTGTAAAGTTATCGGCTGAACACTGTCCCAAGACACAAGAAGAGGAAGAGGAGATGTCCTGTGTTCCATATGAAAGTGCAGTCGGTAGCCTGATGTATGCAATGGTCTGTACTAGAGCAAACATTGCACATGCAGTGGGAGTATTGAGCAGGTTTATGTCAAAACCAAGGAAGGAGCACTGGACAACAGTGAAGTGGGTTTTCAGGTATTTGCATGGAACTAGTGATTATGGTTTGTGCTGCCAAGGAAGACCAGGATTGGACAGAGTGTTGGATATTCATGGCTTTGTTGATGCAGACTTGGTTGGAGATTTGGATCAGAGAAGATCTACAAGTGGGTATGTGTTGAACCTATTTGGAGGTGCAGTCAATTGGATGAGTAAGAAAAATTCTGTAGTGGAACTATCAACTACAAAGGCAGAATATATGGCAGCCACTCATGCAAGCAAGGAAGCATGTTGGTTGCAGAGATTGTGTTCAAGTATGGGGTTAGTACAAGGAGCTATAAGGATAGATTGTGACAGCCAAAAAGTGCAATTTTCTTGGCAAAGAACCCTGCTTACCATTCAAAGACAAAGCACATTGATGTTCAATATCACTTTGTGAGGGATATGGTAGAAGACAAAAAGGTGTTTCTGGTAAAGGTGGACGCTTTGAAGAATACTATAGATGCATTGAAAACATTTGTGAGTTATGAGAAGTTCTCTTGGTGTAGAGAAATAATGGGCATTTTAGGGCTGGAAAAATGACTAAGCTCTCTTGTGGCCCCCTGTGGAAAGGAAACAACAAGTTAGAGAATGTTAGGTTGTGTTATATTCTTTCCACAACTAACCTACATAGTGAACAAGGGGTTTGAGGGGGGTGGGTAGCCCCCTTCTATCCGATAATTTTTTTTTTTGGGCCCTATATTAGGTTGGGCGGACCTACCTATGGTTTTCGGTCCATGGTTTTGGACGCGATGGTTTTCAGTCCATGGTATTGGATGCTTTGGCATGTATAAATATGTATTGTAGCATTGAAAGGAATATAATGAAAAATCAAGCTGCTAGTCCCGGTTTTGGGATCCAGGGGAAAATCTCTATGTATATGTGTTTTATGTGTTATGCTCTCGCATTGTTTATTTTCTATGTTTTAAAATTCATATGTAGGCAATTTATGTATGGTGTTAAAACCTACACCATGGATCAACTTCGGTTATCTCATCTTCGGCCTACTCCCACTCTTCTTGAATTAGCGGATAGATCTAAAATTAAGCTAGAAGGAGTATTGTACAATGTGATCATCTCATTAGATTCTTGGGAATCTCCTGCTGATTTCATTGTGCTTCAGCCAAAGAAACCAGTAGGAGGACATCCCTTGATCTTGGGTCGACCATGGCTTGCTACTGCCGATGCATATATTGGATGTCGCTTCGGTGATATGTATATTTCGCATGGAGATTCTAGGAAGAAAGTTACCTATACCCCCCTTCCAGATCCATTCAAGACCTTTGAGATACTTTATGGTTGGATCAAAGCAATGATGAGGAGAATCAACCCATTTCCCTTATCCATCATTATATTGGTTCTTGATAAGAAGATGATATTCAAGATTTCCTGAATAACCTAGACACTATGCCTAATTTTGAGCTATTAAGCCAGATTTTCAGCCTAGATTTGCAAGATAATCATGGTCATCATTCTTCTGTACCACTGCATTTGACCACCCCCTTGAGTACTCATGAGCCTGATACTACTCTTGTTGAGATTAGCCCCGATAAATCCTTGTATATTAGTTCAGAACTGGACTCATCTCAGCAAGATCTGCTTGTGAATTTGTTGCAAAACCATATTAGTGCCTTTACATGGGGCTATGAAGATATGAAGGGTATTCCTCTTGAAACTTGTACACATCATATCTATATTCAGGAAGGAACCCGACCTGTCCGACAACCCCAAAGATGAATGAATCCATCTCTAAGAGATATTGTGAAGGAAGAAGTACATAAACTCTTGGATGCCGGTTTTATCTATCCTATTTCCGACAGTCAGTGGGTCTCTCCATTAGTGCTAGTACCTAAGAAAGATGGAAGATGGCGTATTTGTATTGATTATCGAGAATTACACAAAGCCACTCTCAAAGATTATTTCCCTCTCCCTTTCATTGACCAGGTGCTTGATACCCTTGCAGGAAATAAATATTTTTCCTTTTTGGATGGCTTTAGTGGTGATAACAAGATATAGATTGCACACGAAGGTCAAGATAAAACTACTTTTACATGTCCATTTTCTTATAGAGTGCTTCCCTTGGTTTATGTAATTCCCTAGCTACCTTTCAAAAGGCAGTCCTGGCCATTTTTGCTGATCTAGAATTTGTAGAAATTTATATGGATGACTTTTCTGTGTTTGGTGATTCTTTTCAGGAAGCTCTCGAAAATCTGGAAAAAGTACTTCTTCATTGTCAGGAAGCCCATCTTGCCTTGAGTGACAAGAAATGTAGATTAATGTGCAAAGTGGGAGTGGTACTTGGCCATTTGATTTCTGGTAAAGGTATCCAGGTTGATCCATCAAAGATCGAAATCATTCTGCATCTTCCTGCACCCAAAACTCAAAGGGAAGTAAGAGGTTTTTTGGGACATTCTAGTTACTATAGGAGATTCGTTGAAATTTTTTCTAAGATAGCTACCCTTCTTTTCCGACTCCTAGCTAAAGATAGTGAATTTTCTTGGACCACAGCTTGCCAATAGTCTTTTGAAACATTGAAGGAAAAGTTAGTACATGCACCAATTTTGAGAGGTCCTAACTAGTCCCTACCTTTTCACATTTCCTTTGATGCTTCAGATTTGGCTATTGGCGCAACATTAGGACAAGAGGAAAATAAACAATCCTATGCTATTTATTATATTAGTAAGAATTTGTCTTCTGCTGTATTAAATTATACAGTTACAGAGAAAGAGTTTTTCGTTGTAATTTTTGAAATTAATAAGTTCAGACACTGTATTATAGGATATGAAGTATTTGTACATACTGATCATTCTGCGATCAAATATTTGATGAACAAGCCATTGACTAGCAGTAGAGTGAGTAGGTGGTGAATATTGTTGCAGGAATTTAATATTACTATTGTTGATAGACTAGAAAAATCTAATGTTGTAGAAGATTTTCTTTCTAGATTATCCTAGTGAAGCAACTCCTGTTAATGATGATTTTTTGGATGAAAATCTTTTTTCTATTTCGACAGATTCCCTGTGGTTTGCTGACATTGCTAATTACTTGGTTATTGGGAAAACACCATCCCACTTGTCCACTCGTGAACAACGAAGTATTGTTCAGAAAAGTGCTGCATATTCCTGGATTCAAGGAGATCTCTTTTACACTGGTTCCGATCTAATTATCCATAGGTGTGTAAGAGAGGAGGAAGTGTTTGACATATTGAAATCTTCTCATGATGAACCTTGTGGAGGCCACTTCGCTGATAAGTGGTCTGCATATAAAGTATTGCATGATGGTTACTTTTGACCTTCCTTGTTTAAGGATGCCAAACAATATGTCAGGCGTTGTGATAGTTGTCAGCGAATGGGCCAGTCTAATCAAAACAATGAAATGCCTTTATGCCCCCAAGTTATGATTGAGCCATTTTAAAAATGGGCCATTGATTTTATAGGGCCAATAACTCCAACGTCATTAAGTAAAAAGCATATTTTGGTTTGTACAGATTTTGTTACGAAATGGGTAGAAGCTAAAGCTATTGCTTTTGCTATAGAAAAAGTTGTTGTTGATCTTCTTTTTACTAAAATATTTTCTAGATTTGGTGTGCCTAGAGAAATTGTTTCTGAAAATGGTCCATAGTTTGTTTCTAATCTGGTATAGGGTGTGATGGAGCAATACAAGATCCGACACAGGAAATCCACTCCATATCACCCGCAAGAAAATGACCAGGTGGAATCCACAAACAAAGTGATCAAGTCCATTCTTACAAAGACAATAAATATGCATTGAAAAGACTAGGCTGAAAGATTACCAGAGGCTTTGTGGGCATACATAACCACTTGGAGAAATAACAAAGGAAATACACCATATGAGCTAGTATACGACAAACAGGTTCTGTTACCAATTGAATTCCAGATCAAAACTTTCAGAACTGCAGTTCAGTTAGGACTAGATCTCTTTGAGGCACAATAACAATATCTTCTCTAATTAAATGAATTAGATGAATTTCATAGGGATGCTGTTCAAAAGAACATACTAATTCAACAACAACACAAAAGGTGGCATGACAAGTCTATTCAGAAAAATAAATTCCAACCAGGTGATGGGGTGCTCCTTTATGATTCTAGATTTAAAGCCTTTAAAGGGAAATTCCATACATGTTCGATGGGACCTTATGAAGTGATCTGAGTATTCGAGAATGGAGCAGTAGAAGTTAAAACTATTGATGGACAAAAGTTAGTATTCTTGGTTAATGGACACACGTAAAAAAAGTATTTTCAGCCACTTACCAAGAAATATTTTACACAACAAGTCCAACAACAATTTGGGATGGTAGTGGTGAATGGTAATACCAACCTTTTGAAAACATGAATTGTTCTTCTTCTTAAAAAAAAAATAATAAACATAAATAAATAAATAAATAAAGTAAAGAAAAAACAATTTCCTGTAATTATGAAAATCAGTTCGCTGACATGATTGCAGAAGGATCAACCTGAAAACCAGCTTGCTGGTAGGAAGATCAAAAATTTATAATAAAAAGAAATTGTTGCTTAATCTTTATATATGCTAGTGACCACCACGTAAAAGTAGGTTTAGTAGAACCAACCTTTATACAATTGGGGTAATTAGCATGAATATTTTTATTCGAGTAATTATTAATTTTCACTGCAGTTATTTTTTATTGCACCAGTGCAGGCATACGTTCTAGAAAATTTTCTGTCTTTCTTCATATTCCACTTCCATAATATTCCCTTAGTTTTCTTCTTCAATCCCAGAATGATTAACCTTCCCACATTCTTCTAAATTTACCGTGTCCGCTTCGAAAAAATCCCACTTTACCCTTGAATTTTTTTCCCTATCCCACTTATGTTTATTCCCTCTTTTGGTACTATTCCTAGAATCCTTGTAACATAATTCCTTCCCATTCTAAAATTTCCCTTTTCCCACTTCTTTGTTCCCTCATGAATTCATTGCAGGATCTCGCGCACAAAGAGCAAAAGGATATGCTTTGAAGCATTAAGAAAGGGTGAGGAAAATTTCCAGTATAAGTTGAGGAAGCCATGTGGAAGTCTAGCCTATATTTTATTTAAAATTCTCTATTCTTTTTTTAGATATTATGCTTGTACTAGTGCAATCATGTTGTCTTATATGACAAAGCAAGCGGAACAATACTAGTAGAATAGCATAATTTAAGCGTTGCAAGCAGACTAGTGCAAGCATGCACCCTGTTAGAAACATAATACAATTTGTTCTTTTCATAGCATACGTCATAGGAAAGTGGTAATCATGAAAATTTATAAGAAGTCCTTTCACTTAGCCGACGAGTACTTGTGCTATCATATTAACTAGGAGGAAATTATTTAAAGTACAAGGTGTTTTTAAGTTAGGAATCATGATCATTTTTAATGAATGCTAAGTTCTTTTTTTTGAATTATGAAGGAATGCGGACGTGTTTAACCATTGTTTGGACATAATTTCCCCTTTCTGCCATAATCCTAAATGTCCTTCGCTCATAATGATTACCTCACTTAACCGTTAAAACGCTGCCACAAGTTCCAACCTGGCCTGATCTCAAAGATGCCATGCATCTACAGCGAATGAATGGGTGATAAGATGGAAAGGATGGTGGATAGTTGAATCCCTATTTATAAGAACCAATTTTCCCGGTTTTTCATGTAAAATTCTCGACTATTCATAGCCGTTAAGCAGCGATGCCGCCTGTTCGAATGAAACCTCATCTCTCAATAGGGTAGAATAGATTGCCGAGTATCGAAATAGCCTTGCACTATTGCGAGACTCGAGCTTTCTTCAGTTCTTGCAGAAGCTTGATGGGCACGATAGAGAAGTGGCTTTATAGTTTGCCAGAAGTTTAAAAAATGACCAAGTAAAAATTGGGCCTCTAAAATTTGAAGTCACAAAAGAATTCATAGCAGCAACGACAAGCTTGGAAAATACTGGTGAGCAGTGGTTTACAAATCAGAAACTAGAAAATAAGCAATGGCAGCGTTTCGTCGTCGACAAGAAGATGGAGGTAGATTGGAAGGAAGGAGTTCCACACATTGCCCTGCTGGAACAATGGAAAGAGCTCCTTTTCATCCTACAGAAGTTTATGACCTGTGAGGGAAGATATTATCGCACTTTTGTATATCATTTTAGGATGTTGTAGCATTTTGAGGCCACCCGGCACATCCGGTGGAGGATGAATTTCCCCTATTTTTTGCTTAAGAGCTTGGAAAAAATAGCCAAAGGTGTGCAGGATGGATGGGCAAAACAGGCTGACACAGCTATATCACCACGACCTGATAAAGATTCTAGTCCTGAAACAGCTAGAAGTTAAAGGCATGATCCAGGAGGCATTGTTGAAACAACTACATAAAGAGGCCGCTGCTGAAAAGGAGACAAAGGACCCCGCCAGCACAAGCAAGGGCCCGAGTAAGAATGAAAAGGGGAGTCCTTCTTGCACCAGTGAAAAAAGGAAATGATCTGAAAAAAAATGCCTCATATTCAAATAAGAAGACAGCTAGCACACCTGTTGAAGAGACTCCTTGTACGCCACTAGTACAGATACAGATCCCTGAAAATGACAACCTGTTAGTCCTTGCGGATGCAGCAAAATTTGCAGAGGTCAAAGATGATACTCTGTTGGTCGATTTCATTAAAAAGCCTCGGAAAAAGAATAAAATATCTGATGTAGGAAAAGAACCATAGTCCCCACAGGGCATTGAATCCCCTTCTGCACTAGTACAAGAAGAAGAACTGCAAGAAGAAGAAGCAAAAGAAGAAGAACCAGCAGAAGAAGAAGAAGCAGAAGAAGAAGAAGAAGAAGAAGAAGAAGAAGAAGAAGAGGAACTATAAGAAGAAGAACCGAAAGAATAAGGACCAGAGGAAAAAGAATTTCTTGATGTAACCATGAAGGATATTGAGGTCCCTGAGGAAGACACAGCCCCTGGTGAGACAAAAAAAGAAAAATATTTGGTAACCCCTACTTCTCGGGTAATTGAACTAGAGCTTCAAGTGAAGAACTTAGAATAGCTTATAGCTAAAGCACAAGAGGATAAAGAAAAGAGTAAAGGAGAATTGACTGCGGAGATCCAGAAAAAGAAAAGAGAAGTTAAAGTATGGAAGTACCGAGCTGTTCAATGTTTCAAGCGAATTAAAAAGGTGACGAAGAAACTAAAGAACATCCAAAAGAAGAAGTTTGAAACATTGTAGGCTGATGTCGGTATGCCAGAGTAGGATTGAGATGGAATGCTCAAAGTTTTGAAGTTTTTTGTAGAGGTAAAGAGTTGTGTGAGGACACACAATAGTTTAGGGATGGGATGATGTTAGCCCTCTAATTTGCTCTTTTTTTGCCATTTTTCCCTTCCTAAATCATAACCATTTACCACTGTTTCACCTCTCTTATACACTCTCATCTTGCACCAGTCCAAGAACGATGACATATTTCGTATAAACTTTATTTTTCATATTTTTAATTCAACTTAGCATTAATTAATCATTTATTACATGATTTCTTACTTATAATCACTCTTTGTAACTTATCGATATCTCCAATGTTTATTTGGTAGTCAAAGTACTTACCGTGACCACTGATCCTAGTGCAGGATCCGATCTTGCACTTTTGCGAGCACAAAAAACCCTTGCAATAGATCTGAATCCCCTTGATCACAGCCTCATTTTGAGTAGCTTCAGCCATGATAGCAAGATCGATCTAAAGGCAGCCGAGATTCAGCCATGATAGCAAGATCAATTGAAAGGTAGTCGAGATCGAATTTATGAAGAACGAATAGCTGGAGATTGGCTGCGACCAGTTTTGTTAAACTGTCTAATTTTGAAGGCCTAAAAGCTAAATTCTGCATTTGGTTATGTAATCGGCTGAAAAATCTATTTTGGCCTTTGGCCAAAGATCTATATCATGAAGAATGTAAATAGGACAAGGATAGTTTTTGGATAGGAGTTTTTGTATAGAACAGAGACACTACCAGAGAGGCGGTAACAGGTTGCTGTATTTTGTTATCGCGCGAATCTGGGCTGGACGATGTATTAATGCATGTACTTTCCTTAGTGAATTAATAAAAAGGGAGCTCCATCTCATGTTTTCTATATCACATTTCTGTATTTGAAGCTGATGGATTGATTAAAGTACTGAGCACCGTTTTTGTTTGAAAGGGAAATGCATTGGTTGGCCAGGGCCTAGCCAACCCAACACATTTACCCTATTTCTTGTTTCTTGTAATTTGTGTTTATATTGTCAAGTGTGATTTAATTTTAAGCACATGCATTCCTGTCTGAGCAAAAGCGGATCCGTTGTGTGAGGTAGCTAAATTTCCTTTTCCTGCACCTAATTCCAGATGGGTTTTCCCTGCCTGGTCCAAGAAAGAGAAATAAACCTACACCAGTGCACGTTGGTGTGATATTTCTTTTTATGCAGTTCTATTTGGTTGGTTTTCTCCGCCTGGTCCAAGAACGAGAATTGAACCTACACTAGTGCACGTTGGTGTGATGCAACAAGCCTTTCTAGTCTACTTCTCGCAATTTTCTTTCTTTCATTAAACACTTTATGACAGGATAAATGTATATGGACTGTTTCTTTATTTCTGCACTCTGTCAAGATTAGTAACATTCATTTTTTATGTGTGAAATTTGATTTAACAGTATAATAGCACTTGCAGCAACTAAGCACTCATTTTAAGAATTAAATGCTAAGTGCGAGAAGCTCTGATTCGGTGCAAGAACTAGTCTCTTGCTACGGGATCTGAGTGCTTTGAACTTGGAAAAGTTCAATCCCTTACAGGAAGTAAAACACCTTTATTAGAGACACCATTTATACAGTGTCTCTTCTAAAGAAAAAACACACTCAATAGTTAAACAATAATTAGCTAGAGTGATTGCCCTTTATGTCCCTTTTGCAAATGCATTCTTCCTTGTTCCAGTCTTAGATTATTTTGATGGTTCAAGTTGTTTTTTTCTCTTCTTAGTTTGATTATGCAATCTTTCTTTTAAATAAAGTAGGGATTTATATTAGAAAGATTCATACCATCTCTGGCATTGCCTGTACTTTTTATCTAAGTTTACGGATCCCCCGGGTTGACAAATTAAGTGTTGAGGAGTTTGCTTAAGTGTAATTCCTGCACCCAACAATGAGCTCATTTTTATTCTCTAACTAATGATCTACCAAGATTAAATGGTTTGGTCAGATCTTTATCCACTAACTATCATGACATGAAATTTAAAGCATGAATAATCGAGATTAAACTATATGATCATCATGAATTGTGGAATTTTGGACAAGTTGCACACAATTTTATTTGGAAAAGTAAACTAGGAGTAGTGGCATTTGAATGTGCAACACTTTCAGATTTTTTTTTTTTTTGGTTTCTTTTTGTGGGGTTCATATTTTATATCTTTCTTTCTTTTGGTCCTTTGATTATTCTTTTAGGACATACCCTCTTTTTCATTTTTTAATATGGAAAACATTTACAAAAAAGCAAAAGTATGTACAATATTACAAGACTTAACATAGTCAATTCAAAATTATATTCCTTATTATTATAGGAACCTAACTGTGGCCCCACTTGGGGATGGCATATCCATCCGAGATGTCAAGAACTTTATAATCAATGGCCTTGGAACTTTGACTTTGTTTCACCTGGAACTTCTTTATGTGATCTCCTTTATTCAAACATAGGATGTTATATCTTTTAAAGCTTAAGATTTCCTCTTCAGGATTCAACTTTACAAGATAATCATCCACTCCAATATAAACTTTGCTATGGTATTTACAGTGGGTAAAATAGAACAAATATATTTCTAATTATTTTGGTGAAAAATAGTGCTTTAGCATTCGACCATTGATTGGTCCACTTTGTAAGTCTGTCCCATCTAATTCTTTCAAGAAAAATGCATTATTGCCTCTGTAACCATAAATAACATATGGGCCTTTCCAGAGAAAGTCAAATTTCCTATGTTTTCCTTTGTCTTCCCTTCTAGAATCCCATTTTAGTACTTGATCACCTATGAAGAAATCTTCTGCTTTAGTTTTCTTATCAATCATCTTCTTGATTTTTTCTTGAATTACTTGGGATTTGATATAAATTTCTTTAGTGGTTTGCTGCAAATGAATTGTTTGGGTTATCCTCCTTTGGATGTCATTTGGTGTTACTTGTAGCTCTTGAATCATTTTCATTGCTAGCACTCCTAATGAGGATGGAAAAACAACATCCATCCCATATACCAATTGATAGGAGATGTACCAATAGATTTCTTAGTAGTAAGTCTATCTACCCATAGGCTTTTGTTTGAAGATTCTGCTAGTCCATTACCTTGAGGGTAATAGGCAGTGGAATGGCCTAGGGTGATATGGTATCAGTTACAAAAATCTACCATTTTTGAAGGCAACAACATTATCAGTGATGAGTTTTTGTGGGCATCCAAATATAGAAAGGATGTTGTTCTCAAGAAATGAAATAATGACAAATTCGATGGCTTGTGTAGAAGGGATGGCTTCTATCCATTTGGTAAATTAGTTAGTGACTATCAAAATCCATTTATGTTGGGCAGAGGAGGGTGGGTGAGTTTCCCCAATAAAGTCTAAACCCCATTGTCTAAGGCTTGACTGTTTGATTCAACCATGAGTTTGGCTAAACCTCGGCCTTTAATCAATTTTGTAGGCTTCATCTCAATGTCATATTCTAGTATGGTGGCAATCCATTTGCCTCTTTTTCCATCAGGCCCATTCCGAGTTAGAATGCCCTTTACCACTGAGTTTGGAACATAAGCTATTATGTGAGAGTATAGGATATATACTCTAAAATATTTTATGGCTTTCACTAAAGAAAGAGCTTGCTTTTCCATTATATTAAACTTTAGTGTAGCATCTCTCAAAGTTTTATTGAATAAAGCGATGGGTTGTTTGTTGGGTGTGGAGCATGATTAGAGGTCTTTGTTTCAGCCGGATGTATACCCCAGGAAGTTTGTACACCCCTTCACGCGGGGGAGTGCGGGGTGGGGGCTTGTCCTCCCCGTGGGGGTTTGAGGTGGCTGATCCCCCCTGGCTAGGGGGTCCGGGGGCTAGTGGTCCCTCGGCGTGGGTTTCGGGGGCAACGCCCTTGAAGCTAAAAACATATGTAAAATTGCCTTGTAAAAGTATAGTAATTTCTTGTCAATCTGGGCCAATCATTAGGCGGATGATCTGAGGGTAGAACTTATGTTTAGTTTAGGGTTTTTTCCCTAGAAAGCAACCCCTCTCTTTGTATGAGGGTATTGTATTGAGCCCGTGTAATAGATGTGTATTCTCCGAGCGAGAAACGGAGAGGTGAGACTGTGAGAGAAAATAGAGGATATTACAGTGGATCTGCTGTAGGTTGTGTCTCTTCATTTTGCTGAAAATAATAAAAGGAAGGACTGGCTGTTCAGGGTGGACGTAGCCCAAACTAGGTGAACCACGTATATCTGTGTCTATATAGTTTTATGCATTTTTTGTGTTTATATTTCTGCTATACTCTATGTGTTTCGTTGCTCCATAATATATAATTTTCTAACAACTGGTATCAGAGCCGAAGGTCTATTTGGCTGACAAAATTGCAGGAGAGAAGGGTTCCTGGTTCGAGTGGGAGAAATGGCAGAAGATGGTAAGTTTAGGGTTGAGAAATTTAATGGCCAAAACTTCTTGCTGTGGAAGATGCAGATGGAAGATTATCTGTATCAAAAAGATCTGTACCTACCATTGAGTGGAAAAACAAAAAAGTCGACGGCTATGATAGATGAAGAATGGAACCTTTTCGATAGAAAGGTACTCGGAACAATATGGTTGTGCCTCATAGTGTCGGTTGCCTTCAAAATTTCTAAGGAAATAATGACAGAGGGTTTGATTTAGGCATTGGCAAAACTATACGAAAAACCCTCAGCCTCAAACAAGGTATTTCTTATGAAACGATTATTTAATATGAAGATGTCAGAAGGTGGATTTGTCGCAGACAATTTAAATGATTTTAATATAGTTACAAGTTAGTTAAGTTCTGTAGGGGTAAACTTTGAAGATGAAGTTAGAGCTCTGTTATTCTTGTGCTCATTGCCAGAAAGTTGGAATGGTTTAGTAATGGCCATTAGTAACTCTGTTTTTGGATCTACTACTTTAAAGTTTGATGATATTGCCGGTGCTATCCTTAGCGAGGAAATGCGATGGAAAAAATCCGGTGAGATATTGGGTAATGCTTTAAGTGCAGAGTCTAGGGGAAGAAAAATGGAAAGAGGAAAGAGGTTAGAATATCGCAGTAAATTAAGGAAAGAAAGATCCAAGTCCAGATCAGGGATAGTGTGCTGGAAATGTGGAAAGGAAGGACACCTAAAGAAAGACTATTGATCTCAAAAAGGAAAAGAAGGAGATCCAAAAAAAGAAAAAAATCATGAAGCAAATGTGACAGGTGAGGTGTTACAAGATGCTTTGATTCTTTCTTTCGAAAATATTATAGATTCTTGGGTGGTAGATTCAGGGGCCTCATTCCATGCCACACCTGATAAGAAATATTTTCATGACTATGTTCAAGGAGCTTTTGGACAAGTCCATTTGGGTGATGATAAACCCTATAAAATTGTTGGAATGGGTAAGGTTCTTGTGAAATAACAGAATGGAAACCAATGGCTACTAAAGGAGGTAAGGCATGTTCTAGATCTGAAGAAAAATCTGATTTCAACAGGGCAGTTAGGCGGTGAAGGTTGTGTGACAACTTTCACAGAGAAATCTTGGAAGGTCACCAAAGGAGCCCTGGTAATAACAAAAGGTGAAAAGGTTGGTACATTGTATTTATGCAATGGTATTTCTAACTCTGTTAATGCTTTAACTTCCAAAGGAGCAGATGTAGCATTATGGCATCATAGGCTTGGAAAAATGAGTGAGAAGGGGATGAAGATTCTTCACTCAAGGAATTCGTTGCTGGGTTTGAAGAATGTTGATTTGGACTTCTTTGAGAATTGCATTTATGGAAAATAGAAGAGAGTCAGATTTCTTAGAGTTGGGAACAAAAAGGAGAGTGAAAAATTACAGCTTGTGCATACAGATGTATGGGGACCTGCTCAGGTATCATCTTTCATCGACTCTCATTATTATGTTACTTTTATTGATGATGCAACTAGAAAAACTTGGATTTATTGTATTAAGAATAAATCTGATGTATTTGATAATTCAAGAAATGGAAAGCTTTGGTTGAGATTGAGACAGGAAAGAATTGAAGTGTCCAGATCGACAATGGGTGAATTTTGCAGCAAAGGTTTGATGGTATTTCAAACCATAGAATTCACGAGGAAGATAGTTTCCAAGAACACACAAAAAAAGTGTGTGTAAGAAAGGATGAATGGAACAATCATGGGAATGTGCAAGGTGATGAGATTGCATGCAGATTGCCTTTACAATTTTGGGTAGATCTGTAGATACTTTGTTTATCTAATAAAAAGGCCTTCAAGTTGCTTGGATGTGGTGGTTCCAGAGGAAGCATGGACAGGGAAAAAGGTAAACTACTCTTTTTTAAAGCCTTTTGGTTGTGAGGCCTTTGTCCATATTAATAAATAAAATAGAACAAAGCTTGAGGCAAAATCAAAGAAATGCACCTTTATTAGATATGGTGTTAATGGTTTTGGTTATCACTTATATGATTATGAAAATCACAAAATCATTAGGAGCGGAGATGTAATATTCAATGAAAAGGTTTTGTATAAGAATTAGTTACAGGAAAAGAAACAGGAAAAAGAAAACAAGCAATATATAGTTCTTGATGAGATCACTGAAAAAATAAAGGTGCCTGAAACTAATAATAATCAACAACCACAATAACAACAACCACCACAATAGAAACACGCACCCTAAACACCTGAAAGTGGTGGTAGAAGATCTACCAAGATAATTATACCCTTGAACGACACTCTCCTTCATTACATTATTTATTGTTGACTGATTTTGGTGAACCCGAATGTTATGAAGAAGCAATGCAGGTTGAAAGTAGGAAGAAGTGGGAGCTAGCCATGGAAGAAGAGATGGACTCCTGAATGCATAACTAGACTTGGGACTTAGTCAGGTTGCCTGCAGGTAAAACTAAATTACAGAATAAAATGGGTTTACAGGCTGAAGGAAGAAGATGGAGGAAAAAAAAGGTACAAAGCTAGACTTCTGGTGAAGGGGTTTGCATAGAAGAAAGGTATTGATTTTGATGAAATGTTTTCTCCTGTTGTTAGAATGACTTCAATCAGAACTACTTTAAGTCTAGTAGCAGTTGAAGTTTTGCATCTTGAGCAGTTAGATGTAAAGACAACCTTTATCCATGGGGATTTGGAGGAAGAGATATATATGCAGAAGCCACAAGGATATAAAGTGAAAGGGAAGGAGAAACTAGTGTGTAGGTTGAAGAAGAGCTTGTATGGCTTAAAATAGGCTCCAAGGCAGTGGTATCTAAAATTTGACAAGTTTATGTCTGAACAAGGTTATACTAGCTGTCACTCTGATCATTGTGTGTATCTGAAAAAGAAAAATGATGGCAGCTATATTATATTGTTATTGTATGTGGATGACATGCTTTTTATAGGGTCTAACATGCAGGAAATAAATGTGCTTAAAATAAAATTGGCAAATTCATTTGCAATGAAGGATTTGGGAGTTGCAAAACAAATCCTTGGTATGAGAATAACTAGAGACAGGAAAAATCACAAATTAACATTTTCTAAGAATGAATACATACAAAAGGTGTTGAAAAGATTTAATATGCACAATGCAAAACCAGTTAGTA
Source organism: Pinus taeda (assembly GCA_000404065.3). Lineage (NCBI taxonomy): Eukaryota > Viridiplantae > Streptophyta > Pinopsida > Pinales > Pinaceae > Pinus > Pinus taeda. The sequence goes on from APFE030839679.1 coordinate 95,694, forward strand.
CACCTTTTGCTAGCCATTTCAAACTTAGTAAGAAAATGTGCCTAAAGACCCAAGAAGACATGGATTATATGTCTAAAGTTCCATATGCATCAACAGTTAGAAGCTTAATGTATGCAATGGTCTGCACAAGGCCTAATATTGCACGTGTAGTGGGAGTTGTAAGAAGGTACATGAACAATCCAGGAATGGAACATTGGATGGCAGTGACATGGATTCTCAGATATTTGAAAGGTACCACAAATCAAGAATTATGCTTTGGTGGTTCAAACATTTCTCTATAGGGATATGTTGATGCAGATATGGCAGGTGACAAAGATAACATGAGGAGCACTATAGGATATGTATTTACTTTAGGTGGAACAACTGCCAGTTGGGTTTCAAAAATCCAAAGTGTTGTTGTACTTTCAACAACAGAAGCAGAGTATGTTGCTACTACAGAGGCTAGTAAAGAAATGATTTGGTTACAAAGGTTTATGGGTGAATTGGGTAAGAAGCATGATATGGGTACGTTATACAGTGATAGCCAAAGTTCCATTCATCTTGCAAAGAACTCAACATTTCATTCCAGGACTAAACATATATAGCTCAAGTAACATTTCATACGATAAGTGTAAGTGTTGGAAGATGGGGAGTTGAAGCTGGAAAAGATACACACTAGCCAGAATCCTGTAGATATGCTAAAAAAAGTTGTAACTAGGGAAAAAATGAGAATATGATCAGCTTCAATTGGTCTTCAAGGATGATGATGAAGATGAGAAACATCCAGGTCCAAAGAGGAGTCATTGTCCAGCAAATGAAGCAACAATGGAGTTGCTACAATCATTCTCCAAGTGGGAGATTGTTGGGTGTGGAGCATGATTATTTAGAGGTCTTTGTTTCAGCTGGATGTATACCATAGTAAGTTTGTGCACCCCTCCACGCGGGGGTACGGGGGGGGGACTTATCCCCCCCGCGGGGGTTCGGGGGGGCCGATCCCCCCGGGTTGAGGGGTCTGGGGACTAGCGGGGGTTTCGGGGGCAACGCCCCCGAAGCTTAAAACATATGTAAAATTGCCTTGTAAAACTACTATAATTTCTAGTCAATCTATGCCGTTCATTAGGCGGATGATCTGACGGTAGAAATTATGTTTAGTTTAGGGTTTTTCCCCTAGAAGGCAACCCCTCTCTTTGTATGAGGGTGTTGTATTGAGGCTGTGTAATAGATGTGTATTCTTCGAGCAAGAAACAAAGAGGCGAGACTGTGAGAGAAAACATAAGATATTACAGCAGACCTACTGTAGGTTGTGTCTCTTCATTTTGCTGAAAATAATAAAAGAAAGGACTGACTGTTCGGGGTGGACATAGCCCAAACTAGGTGAACCACGTATATCTATGTCTCTTTGGTTTTATGTGCTTTCTGTGTTTATATTTATGCTATATTCTATGTGTTCCATTGCTCTGTAATATATAATTTTCTAACATTGTTCATAACCCTCATCATTCTTTTGCAACAAGATTGCTGCAATGGTGTGCTTTGAAGCAAATGAAAAAATTATGAAATCTCTATTAAAATTAGGACTTATGAGGACATGTGTTTTAATAAGGGCTTCTTTGATTGCTTCAAAAGACTACTTAGCCTGTATTGGTCATTTAAGTGTTGAACCCTTTTTTAACATGTTATTCAAATCTCTAATTAGTTTTGCTAAGTTAGAAATGAATCTTCTAAGATATTTATTTTACCTAAGAATGCTTGTAATTATTTAATGTTCCTAGGATGACGAAGGTTTAGGATTTCTTCTATTCTAGCTGGATCAATTCTAATGCCCTCTTTTGAGATTATGTGTCCCAGGATTTTTCCTTCTTCTAATCCAAAAAATGTTTTTTTAGGATTTAAGGATATACCAAACTTTCTGCATTTTATGAATACTCTTATTATATTATCTAGTTGTTCATTATCTGACTTGGAAAACACTGTGATATCATCTAGGTAGATCACTAAAAGTCATGGATTTCCTTCACAAAGGCTATGTCCATGGCTCTTTGGAATGTTGCTCTAACATTCATTAATCCAAAGGGCATTTTCAAATACATTGAAGTTCCCCAAGGAGTGGTGAACGCTGTTGGTTGATAAAAGGTTCCTTTTTAACTCCTATTTATGCCACATTAATTATCAATCCAGGCAAGATTTTCTATTTCAAGAGTGTACACAGTTTGTGGCAGCTATTTACTGAAGAGTAATTTTTTTAAATTGCAGTACAATGCTTTCAAATACAAGAGTAAACAGACGTGTTAAATAAAACTCACTTGCAATTAAAGGAAACTCAATGCTCTGAAACTTAATCATTTATTCGACAAAGTAACAACAATTATTAGTTAAGGATACAGTAGCAATAAATCATTCCTTGTTTAACTGATGTAAACTAAATCAAGCATAAATAAGATCCTCAATCTGAGAGATTTGACAACAATAACCAATGTTCTTTACAATTGTTGATCTCACACACAACACACTAAATAACCAATTGGAAATGAGATTGAATTAAATCAATACTGCTACTACAACTGATGGAAATTAGATAATTATGCTAACTGTAAGAATGATAAAAGGCAAAACTAAGTGATGGAAGAAAGTAAATGAGCAGCAACGCTATATAATAGAAATGAACACGAAATCTTATGTGACTGCAATGAACAACAAAACTAAGTTACTGAAATGAACAACGAATCTCTACAATTAGAATGAACAACAAAACAATATACTTGCAGAAAGAAATGATCTTGTTATGAGGGAAATGAACAACAACACAATTCAATTGCAGAAGGTAATTATTAAACAAACCACACTTGCAGAAATTAGAAATAAGGAAAACCACACTGTATGGTATAGGAAGAGCAAGTAGATCCACCAAGAGTCGTGCCCTTAGCCGCCGGTGAATACTGCCGGATTACTTCAGGAAATGCGAAGGAACAACAACTCTACTTATATATTAGTCATCAAATCAGGCAACATTATAGTAATTTGTGTTTTCTCAGTAGCGAGAGTCTACAAATTAAATTACAATTCGGAATAATAATCGTTCCATACCCCTCTCCTTCTATCCTATCCTATCTATCTCTAATCTAGTAATCCATCTAATTCCCCATAATTCCCATTTTTTTGCTTTGATCTTTGTTTTCATTTAAATACACAAAGAGCAGAGAGCAGTTACAACAGAGATGATTACAATGTGATTCCCATTATAAAATTGGATTGTTCACAACAAATTGACCAACAAGATCATATATGAAATATCTTTCCATCAACATTTAATAGGAACAGGTTAAATTTGGTATTGCAACTGAGATAATTTGGAAAATGGCCACAATAGCGAATATGAGAAAAACGTCTTCAGAGAACCTTCCATTTCTCTTAATACAGACCGAATTTGGGAAAATAACTCATCACAAAACTAATTTGGTTCATTCTAGACAAAACCCATGTTTCGGATTTTCCAGATTCTTCTCCATTTGCCCAAAACGTCCAATGCAAAATTGTCACTTCTTATTCCAGTGAATTTTTGAGTTGGCACATTTAATGATGAGCTAGAGATCAAATCTGCAATATGGAAAATATCTTGGAGACTAAAATGGTGAGTGATGTTACAACTAATTTATTAATAAACCATCATTGGTAAAATCATACATAATCATCAATTTATTAAAATAAAGGAGAAGAAATAATATTTATCCATAAGAGCATAAATAATTATAAAATGGAATTATATGATAAATCATGATAAATGACATGATAAAGAAGAGTAGAAATGGATGAAATAGGTGTTAAAAAGTGATAATACTAATGACATATTAACGACCCAAAATACCCCCAAACTAAATATATTGCATGTCCTCATGCAACCCAAAACTGAATATATTGCATGTCCTCATGCAACCCAAAGACTTTGTGTTAACCAAGCAATAATACAAAAATTGTTCATCCCAACTCATGAAATAGATAGAACAAATGAATTCTTCCTCAATTAATTAATATTCAATTTTAGCAATGTCGATGAAGGTTTAACAATTTTTTCATTGACGTTCAACTTATGTGTATATGAAGGTACAGTAAAATATGATATAAGTAACAACAAACTTCATTAACCATTTTCTCAAAAGCTACGAACCAGATTTTGCTGAAATTTTGCAAGTAGATTTATAATATATTAGTGCTTCTATGATCCAAAAATTAGATCGTTTTGATGCATGGGTCATGAGATATAAAAAAAACGGATGTAGGTGATAGTGCATGATTTCTGAAATTTTATGAACTAATTTAACTTGAAATTATCTAGGTTTGTGTATTTTAATGATACATCTTTGTTTTCCAGAAATCACAAGAATTGAGTTCATAGTTTTAAAAATATATGGAAATCAATTCTTGCACTGTATAAAAATGAAATTTTATTCCTTAAATGAGAAAGAAAGTAGAAAACATCCATCATGCATAGCAGTTCCTCCCCTAAACTGAAGAATTAGCATGCCCTCATGCAATACTAGAAAACAAATAGAGGTGGTTGCCACAATCTGTTGAAATCTATGCTTGGTGTAAAACAACATGGAATAAGGGAGGTCTTGAGAATGAATAAGAATATCAATGGATGATAAAGAATATTAATGACATGGTCATAAGAAAGAAATGAATGAAAGCAACACTCCCCCAAACTGAAAGATGACATGTCTCTGAAAATGGGAAGTGGTAAAGATGTGGAATGAATGGTGATAAATAATGCTAAACGGATTTTCATGAAATTCTCATAAATTCATAATAAATCAGAAAATTATGCTAGTTTACCTCAAGTTTTACCTATGGAAAAATGTGGAATGACATGTAGGGACTGGCATTTACTGAAGCTGATGTAGGTAGAGTTGATGTTGAAGGTGATACAAAAGGTGGAATCTAGGCAAGCACATCATGTCTGAACAATGCGGATTCGCGAGTTGCTCGAGTCTCTGCTGTTAGTTGCAATAGTGTGGTCGTCCTATGAATAGAAGTCTGCCCATACTTGTTGTTCTCCTATAAACAAATCACTATTTTGCATACAATGTTCTTGAATCCACAGTGTTAGTTTTGAATAGCAACAAATAAGATGCATGCAAAAATTTCAATCAGAAAAACTTTTGGATACATGCAATACTAATATTTTTTCAAATCAACAAGTTATGGCAGAGTGCAGTGATTATATCGCATGCTTTCCCATAATGCATACATTCCCCCCTCCAATTGGAAAAGGGATTCCATGACCATAAAGCATATAAAAGGTGTTGTGATAATGA
>APFE030839688.1:0-31334 GCA_000404065.3 Pinus taeda
CTACCTCCATAGGTTGTGTTGATGTGTCTTGGTGATGGCCTGGTGAAGTAGTCTCGTGCCTCTGCAAGGTTGTTTCAATAAAGTTATCCCATGTTATGTTCTTCTCTGCCAACTAATGGAGGACCACAACCTTTATCAAACTGTGATGGAAAAGGCTAGGGTAATGCTCTTTGTTTTTCATTTGCACCTTCTCAAACATTTTGATGAGACTTCTACCCAAGTAGTTCCATAGGTTAAGAGGTTTCACAACTATGAAATGCATTAGCAGCCTAATGTGGTATTGATATAATCTGGAAAATCTTCCCTCACAAGTGAAAAAATTCATTAAAACCTTCGTCAATGGTGCATACTTTTCCAACTAGTATCTAAATGAAATGATGCGTGAATGAGCCTCTTTGTAGGGTGATTACAAGAAAGGTGTGTATTGCTCAAGGTCTAGGCTCATGAATTTGAACCAACACTCCCCATGATTTGGTATCCCTGTGGCAAGAGAGATGGCAGCAACTGAGAATGTGAAATCAATCCCTACAATGGTGGCTTTTCCTCCTTTCATATTGGTGGCAATCAAATCAGTGAGATGCCCATTAAAACTTACCTCTCTCACTCTTTGACAAAACCCTAGGCAGTTGACATCTTCAAAGAATTGTCTTATGAATGGTGATGAATTGATCTCATTGCAATTTGTGGGCTCATACCTTAGAATCTTCCCCCCTTTATTATGTTTTCTTTTCTCTGATGGTGAAGAGTCTCCTTCCATTTTTGAAACCCTAGATGATAGGAAAGGGGAAAAATAGTGAAAAGTGATTGAAATGGTGAAATGAGGAAGTTAGGGAAGGGAGGTGGGAGTAGGGAAATTTTTGGAGATGGACATGGGTTTTAGGAATCCTTAGGAAGTTAAATGGAGGGAAATGAATGAGGGATATGAGAAAAAAAAAATTAAACAAAGTCCTAGCTAGGGAAACTGCCCAATTTGATAGATTAGGGCTAGGGTTTGTAGGGAGGTGAAGTGGAATGAATGGAAATGGTTTATTGGTGAACGGGGATGATGAGTTGCATGCAAAAAGAGGTATAGGGATAGTGATTTTAGGGTTTCAAAGCTCCAACTGATCATTTTCAAGCTCAAAACATGAAACTCATAGAAAACCCTAGAGGACTAAACTCACAATCATTTTGTTTGTTTTTCCAAAGGAACAGAGGGAATGAAAATGAGTGTAATTACTTTTTATGAGGCTTAGAGGATGAAGAAACTGGAATTCAAGCTTGAAGTTTTGATTTGAGTGATTTTTTATGATTTTTTGGAGACTCTATCCCATGCGGAGTGCAATTCACTGGTGCGTAGCACCAGATCACAGCGCAATTCACAGTTGCGTAGCACCAAAGCACAGCATTGTGCTTTTACGCACAGCTCCTCCTCTAGAAACACAACGCCTTCTTCTAACCCGCTTTTGGAGGTCTAAAACTACTCCAAATTACGAACCTAATAGCTCATTGAAAAGCGCTTGAAGTCTGCTACAAATGGACTCCTCAAGAATGTAATTTTGACACTCCAATAAGGAGAAAATTTGATTTTCCCAAGGTCCCACCAAAAACGCAGGGTGTTTCTAACAAAAGCGCATCGCCAACTTGAAGATAACTTGTGGATGCTTACCAATAATCCAAATCACGATATGAAGGTACCATTGGAAAGCTTGGGATGTCTAGCTGTCCATAAAGTATTTAAGCATGTAAAATTGCCTCTCCAAGGCTAAGAAAAATGAGTTTTCCCAAGGTCACTCAAAAAATGCAGCGTGCTTCTAACAAAAGTGCAGTGCCAACCTGCAGAGAACTTTTGACTGCCTTCTTGGAGGATTTTTGGGCTAGAAGTGGTATGGTTGGATATATTATGATGTCTAATACACAATAGAGTCCTTAAGCACTGCCAACACCTACTCCAAATCCCTGAAAGATTGTCTTCGAGTCAATATAGCCACAAGTGCAACAACTCTCCCGTTGCAAGTGTAGTTTGTGCATTTCTCTCAAATCATAATACCTGTGCATAAACTGAAGGAGGTTTTTGTTCTTGGGACTATAATTGACAAAAAAACTCTTTTAATTTGTAAAATCCTTCTCCATTTGGTCAGAAACATATTTTGAAGCAAAAATTTCCCTATGAGAAATGATGAGATGAGGTAGTGTATTGCATCATTGTCTTATTTGAAATAAAATATTACCTTTACCTTTATTTTGATTTCCCTAAGTTGATAACTATCTTTACCCACTGAATTACATGATGGACATGTTTTTGCTTTGACATATTGTATCATGATGACACATGGAGTGAAACCCTATCCCATGACCTAAAATGAGGAATTTAACCATTTCATGACCCAAGACATTTAAATGAAGATATGATACCTCGAAGAAGACAATGACCATGATGAGTGATGAAGACCATGAGTAAGTGAAGGGAGCAGCAATGACCTAGACACGACAAGCAGTGACCAAATTTTTATTTGAGGATTCACTGAAATGACAAAAATTTGACTTGTCACCCTAACAACACCTTGTAAGAGCATATTTGCTCACTGGTGACAGGTTGAACTAACTGACACTAACAAGTTCTATATGGCTTTACAAGGTAAAGCAAGCAGCATATGGGAGTGTCAACAAACACAAGGCCATATTTATGGCCAGGGGGTTCTCTTAGGTGGATGGAATTGATTACGAGGAGAACTTTTCTCCAATAGCAAGGCACTCTTCAATCAAATCTATTCTATCACTTTCAGCGCAGATGGAATGGAAGATACATCATATGGATGTGAAGACAACATTCCTCAATGGAGTGATTGAGGAAGAGGTGTACATTGAGCAACTGGAAGGATTTGAGACCTTCAACAGAGCCGCATGTGTGCAAACTCAAGCGAGAATTGTATGGACTAAAACAAGCACCTCATGCTTGGTACACTAGGATCGACAGTTATTTCACTAGGTTGGGATTCACCAAAAGTGAAGCAGATGCAAACCTTTACCATATTGTGGTTGAAGGTAAGTTATTGATTATAGTATTATATGTTGATGATTTAATTCTAACATGTGATGAGAAGTTGGTCAAATCTTGCAAAGAGGATCTTGCAAGAGAATTCAAGATGAAGGACCTAGGGCTCATGCATTATTTCCTTGGTATGGAAGTATGGCAAAGAGATGAGGAACTCTCTCAGGGAAAGTATGCCAATGAGATACTGAAGAAGTTCCACATGGAGAGAAGAAAACCCATGAAGACTCCTCTAGTAGGGAATTGGAGGAAGGAAGTGCTACTTCAAGATAAGTAGTGGAGGCTATTATTTACAGGCATCTTGTGGGTTGACTTATGTATTTTGTGAACACAAGACCGAACATATGTTTTGCAGTTAACCAACTTAGTCAAGCAATGGTTAAGACAACCAAACTCTATTTGAAGGAAGTTAAACATGTGTTGAGATATCTCAGAGGCACCACTCAATTTGTTCTTTGGTACAGACGAACATAGCGAGTGAAGCTGCAAGGATTCACAGATGTGGATTGGGCAGGGAGTCCATCAGACACGAAGAGCACATCAGGGGGAATCTTCATTATTGGGGCAACAACATTTTCTTGGTACTTTAGGAAGTAGAGATTAGTTGCACTCAGTTTAGTATAAGAAAAGCACATGGCTGCTATTCAAGCAACTTATGAGGCTATCTGGATGAGGAATATCCTTGTTGGGTTATTTGGTTAGCAGATGGATCCTACAGTGATTTACTGTGACAACCAAAGTTGTATCAAACTCTCTGAGAATCTAGTTTTTCATGATCAGTCCAAGCATATCTGTGCAAAGGAGAATCATGTTGCTGGAGTACATTCCTACAGAGGAAAAAGATGCAGACATCTTAACTAAGGCATTGTCAAGAGGTAAATTAGAGTTCCATAGAGACAAGATTGGGGTATCTGATAATCCCTTTCTTGTTGAAGGGAGTGTTAAAAATGCAATAAGAAAATCCTGATTTGATTTTGTCCTTGAATTAAATTAGGAATAAAATTGAAATTCCACATCACGAGACAACTTGTATGAGTTAACTAAGTTAATTTGACTTAGTTGGCTTAGTTAATTCGAGTTTAGGGTCTAACTTGAGTCATGTAGAGTGTCTCCTACTTTATAGTAGCCCTAGTTGAGTTTATTTTGAGTTGTAATTAATTAATTTAGTTTAACTGAGCTAAAGTCAGTTAAACTAGTTCCACTAATGGGGGAACTAGTAGGAAGTCAAACTATATTATCAATTGTATAATCATCCAAATTGTACAGGTGGTGCATGTAGTTAGAGGAAGGCCTATGAGGATTGTGCAATTCATATTGAGGAATTTCCCTAATTAATAGGGAGCTAATTCCCAAGGAAACAACGCAAGGAAATAGGGACTTGGGAAAGTGATAAATTGATTAAGTATTGGCCAAGGTTGGTCTAGGAAGTTGTGAGATGGATAGAGATAGTATAAAGGTTGCTCAAGCTTGAGAAAAGCATTGTAATCTTCTCATATTTTCTGACTAATGCAATATACAGATAACAGGGGTTCTTAGTTGTGGATTTCCCGAGGAAATCATTGTGTAATGTGTTTATTGAATTCTTGGTCTTGTATGCCTCGTGATTCCTCGATCGATTAATTGTTTCTGCTAATGAGTAGAGTAGATTCAAGTTTATAGTTTTAGTAAATTACAATTATTGGTTTGATTCTACAAAGAATTTCTACATCATCGAGTCCTAGTAACTATGCCAACTTTTGGGAAGGCCTAGAAGAGTTAGGCTCACTGGGTCATCTTCTGCAACAGTCACACCAACCCCTCCAAGCTCATCATGAACTTGTGTAAATTTTCTGAGATAATGTGGAATGGTGCCATTCTTCTACATCTTGATATTTCAAAGTTTGTCTTTGAGGGCCCATTTCTATGGTCATTGTTGTTCTGGAATAGATCTATCAGTGTCTACCACATTGTGAAAGGATTTTCTTTCCCATGGATATTTGAGACAATATGGTCTCGCACTCCCTCCAAGTTTATTCTCTTGGCCTTGGCTACATCTTTCTTCAATTGAGTTAGGTTCCTAGCATCAACCAATCCTAGTTTTGCAATGTTTGTCTTGAAATATTATAATAACATGTCTTCATCAAGCACTGCCTCCATGTGATCCTTCCATGCAATGAAATTCGAGTTTCCTTCTAAGGCATACTCTAATCTCAACTCGTTGAAGGTCATCTTCCCAACTCTTAAGAGATCCTGCAACACTAAAGCTGCAAATTCGAACCTCTTGAGTATCAACCTCGAAATTATTGTTCTAATGTGAATGCAACTTCGATACCATGTAGAAATATGGTGTACAATTGCAACTGCTCAATCAATTTTAATCTAAATCAAGAGACACAATTCTAGTGTATTGCTCTGCGAAAATTAATTCAGAAATTAGAACAACAATCTCAGACATGCAATAAGAAATAACACACATGCAAAGTATTTTTCTAGGGGAAAGAAACTACTAAAAAATTCTTAAGCCTGCTTGCATTAATCAGATGAATAGAGACTGTATTAAAATTTTTAGCTCACTCTGAGATCAACCTGCAAGTGAATAACCTATCTCTCTGCTCAATGAGAAGCTCTGACCCAGACTTAGTCAATTTTTGCCTCTGCTTGAGCCCCTAGATCCTTGTACAATTCCTGAGGAACTAGGCCCTTTTTATTTAGGAATTTTCCTCCAAATGATTACGCAATTCCCAAGGTTGATCATTTGACTGCATGCAACACATGTACACTCAAGACTAATATACAACTAATGTTACACTGCCTTGGAATCACCACCGCATATGGGGAACTCAAATTCTTTGCATGCACTAGCTATTTTGGGCTGATTGACCAGTTAATTGGATGATCACTGAGTTAGATTGTTGTCCCACTGTGCAACTGACCTTCCACTAGTTCCTCCAATGGTTAGAACTAGTTTAACTGAAAACAACTTGAAATAAATTACCTTGATTGCTACAAACTAGCAATCACACGTGTTTAATTGAACTCCAAGCCCTCTAACTCAAATTTACTGAGCTAATTAAGTGACAAGAGCCATTTCACACAAGTTAAGTTCCTCTAAGTTGTTTGTTGATGTGGAAATTCAAATTTTCTCAATTTGAGCAAGGTAAAATCAAATTGGGACTTTCTTGCTGCATTTTTCAACAATTTCCTATGTTAGAATCCCTGCAAATGGTGAGAAATGTTTTGTACTTGACATTATGTACTTATTTCTTTCGCATCGACTATTAAATTCCACATAAATCTCTATCTTTGTGATGTTGGTGGTAACACTGGTTGAGTAACGTGCCACGTTCATTCAAACCAAAGTTGTATTTTTTCAGTGTTTGCCCTCCTTAAAAACGGCGCTAGAAAAACATTACTAATCTCTCTCCACGACGATTTCCTGCAACAACTTGGCGGCGTCCTTGTTCAAGTCTTGAGACTTCTTGGTTGCTTCCTGTGTGAAATACAAACTTTGAGTGATCCTTAACTTGGTATATTTGGGCTCTCATTGTTTAATTGAATCGCAGTGACTTTTAACTTGGCCTCTGGTTATTCAATTGACCTAAATTAGCTTATTGAAATCCATTTGGGTTTTAAATGCTTGACCTGGCCCTAATGGGTTTCTGTCAAAAGGATGTTCATGTCCTCCTTGTTTGATCCAGATAGTTAGCTAATATTGGTTCTCATTATCAGATTGACTATGATTGGATTTAATACTGGAATCCAACAGTGTCATAACATTTAGATATTACAACATTTTCGATGCCTAAAATGTGAAGTATGATCCCACATGAAGGACATATTAAGGATGGAAGCAACATTAGTGTAACACCCTCCTCCCACATTTACCCAAAGTATTCGGCCAACCAAGGTAAACATGTGACAAGACACTACTATGATGGGATTCAACCTCCTATATGGCCTTAAGGAAGTGGGATCGATGGAAACACACCACAACGACCTTCCACATCAGCAACAGGACTCCAAGGAACATGTTGTAACCCTGGAGACAACCCCTGGCTGTAGGAGTTTAGTGCCCAAGACATCCACAAAACCAATAAATATTAAATATCTGCCTAGAGACAAAACACCCTTGAATGTAATGTCAGCTTGAACTCGAAGATAAACTTAATAGTTGGAAACATAGTTTCCAACATTGGGCCAAAAGGAATCCAATGCTTACACCCTGAGCAGACAATGATGAATGAAACATTGCAAACAAAGGAAATGAGATTGTTGAGGCTATGGAGTGCCCTTTAAGGCTTTCTTTGAATAAAACTAGGTATTTTCTTCTATAAACTATAACATAAATAAATTTGCGAATGTTTAGGAAAGACCAATTGCATCATACATCAACCTCACATGAAGAAAAACAAGCATGAAAATAATACATAAGAGATAAACACGACATACTGCAATGCATCAAGGAGTTGGAATCACACTAATCTTTTCATTAATCTCCAAGAAAAATTCGCATTACACTTTTCCCAAAATTCCTTGATCTTCGAACCTCTTCAAAATCTAATTTTCCTCCTTTTTATCCCCCTCCCTCATAGGCCAACAACAATTACTAATTAGTTACAAAATGGCTTTGACCAGTTTCGAAACTAATTCAATTATAAAAATGGTCTTTCCTCCTTTTTAATTTATATTTAAATATTATATATAGAATAACATATATTTAATACTTATTTCGAAAGTGACCCCACTCATAACATAATTTGGGTTTTCGACCCAAAAATGAAGAATGCACATATGTGAGTGCTAGTCATAACAAGAGTGGCTGCGGGGCAGCTAGTCCCTGCCCTGTCAATAGTCTTGCAGCTTTGAGCTTGAACGTGTTTCAGCTACCCAGCTGCTATTGGCGTTACAGATGAGTTCAAGCGAACACAACAAGCCCTTATTGTCAAGGTATATCAAAGTGTAATCTGTTTTGCGAACGAGAAAGGCAGCAGCCACGTCATTGGTTTTTTAGTGCTGATGAGCTGCTCCCTCCAGCATGGGTACAAATATCAAGTTTCAAGATTGATGCTCCACATAATTTCAAGATTCATGCTCCACATAGTTTCAAGGTTCAAGATTGATGCTCCACATAGTTTCAAGATTCCAGGCAGGGTACACAGAGATATAAACTATGTCGATGGTTTGGAACACAGCGCTGACTGGCTATTGAATAGCAGAAGCGGCCAACTAGAGCATCCGAACTACAGCAATAGCTGGCCCAAGCTCAGGAAGAGTTAAAGAAGGCAAAAGAACAGGTAGCAATTATTGAGACTGCAAAGGCTCAAGCATTGCAAGACCTGGAAGAGGCCAAAAACCTCGCTGAAGAAACTGGTGCAAAGCTCGAGGTTTCCGAAAAAACCTTGCGTTACAGCAAGCATCTGAAGAAGCTGCAAAAGGAGAGAGACAGGGAATGGCAATCTAAGCTTGAAGATTATTAGTAGTCTCCTTTGTTTTGGCATTTATGAAGTCACAGAAATGCTTCACATGGAGGGAATATAATTATTTCCTTTTCATATGACGCAACATTAACCATGCACAAACATCATAATTTTAAAATCACTAAATTATTAACCTTTAGATTTATGAGTTTGCCTACAGAAAATAATGCGTAATAGTTGGGTGCTTTGCTATCGGTGTAATGTGTTACATCTGTTTTATGGATTTATGGCATATAAATGTGCTGAATTTGGTTAGCACGTTAAAATGCGTGGAGAACTGGGTTAGTGGCCATAGCTGAGTGAGAGTAGTTTCATAAATGTTTATATGTGCATGTGGTGAGCTCTCGAAATCCCTTTCTTTTTTTTGCAATTCTATCTTTGGTTGACAAATATATCATGATTTCGCAGAAAAATCTTCCCAACATAATATATTGTTTCGTATATAAAGTTTTACGATATAAGGTTATAACCTTATACGTGGATGTTATTGTTTGTTTGAAATGTAAAAAAGAGCAACAACGATATCACGAAATATATATTTTAGTAAGAGAACCTTCGTGGAAACCATTAATTTCGCTGATGTTTCAAGTTTTTTTTTATATGAGGTTATCGGATTTTGCAATTGTGATTCTCGCCATGCCCTAGATGGGTTGCCCAGTAACGAGGTCCGAAAGTGGGATATGAAATATCTGAAAAGCATTTATTGAATCATCTGAGTTTTATGTTTGATTACAAGGAGGCCCTCCTGAAGATTACAGTTCATGCACCCATGGATATCCCCAAGGCGTTGCCTAATGGTCTCATGGGGTTGTTTGAAGACCAGGATTGGGATGGTGAAGAACAGGGCAGCCCGGCATCTGTGCTGTCCGTGAGACTCGGCTGGATTATCATCATTCTGCAGTGTGAGTTAGATAAACAATCTAAGCTCTACAAGGATGTTGCGCTCTCATACCTGTTTCTCATCAACAATCTTAATTACATTGTCCAGAAGATCAAGGATTCAGAGCTTTTAAGGCTGTTAGGGCATGCCTGGTTGACCAAGAATCAAAGCTAGGTGAGGCAGTATGCGGCGAATTACGAGCGACGGGCCTGGATGAAGGTCCTCGATTGTTTGAGAGATGAGGGGACTGTTGTGAGTGAGATGTCACAACACGCCCTCAAGGATAAATTCAAGGGTTGCAATCATGGAATTGAGGATGTGCTCGGGAAGCATTCAGCTTGCAGCTTCAAAGGGAGCTTAGGCAATCCATCATAGAGAAGATGATACCAGCCTTTTGGTCCTTTTTAGGCAGATTCAGGGGGTCTTTGGAAAATGGTGGACACTCTAAGAGATATATTAAGTACACACCTGACGACCTGGAAGGTCATCTCTTGAATATGTTTAAAGCAAGCCACCATCCATGATTTCAAGGAGATCCCAGAAGTAAGTAAGGAAGGACGGTATCATCATACTCATGATTCTAATTATAGTCATGACATTTAAATCCTTCCGATTAGAAAAAACATGGTATTCGGGATTAAGACCCTGCAGCCACTGCAATCTATCTTTAAATATAAGTTTAAACGTTTCACTGTTAGTTATAAGCAGTTGCCATGGCTTATGCACAAAATAGATTCCTCATGTCAATATTTACTACGTACATATTTTACCCACAAAACTCAGTGCAGTTATCTGCCATGTTTTTCTATGATTACTCGTGTTTCTCTGTTTCGCATTCTCTGTTTTGATAGGAAGTTACATTACTGTACTCAAACCCTAATGCGGCTTGAGGTTTTAATTATTTGTCACAGTTTTTTGCAATGTGAATACTTGACTTCTTGCTTGTGCTCTATACAAGCTTTCTATTTAACCATAATCTATGAAAACCATCACCATACATGCATGAGCTGCACGGATAAAGGTAGTAGCTTTTCATCGCATGGAGTTAAATGCCAAAGGCATTGATGTTATCCTCCATTTACCAAAGAATTGCATATGTTGCCATCCGTGCTTGATTTGTTACACATCTGTTGAAAGATTTGCCAGGAACCATTGTTTTCAAAAGGTATGTGGGTGAAGGGAAAAGACCATCTGCCACATTTTTAAAGTTTTTATAAGATTTGTTTTTTAAGTTATTAAATTAATTTTAAAATATCTCATTAAAGTTTATAAACATTTTATATTTGGAAATCACTCGCACCAATAACATATAAATCACTCGCACCAATAATATATTTAGAGTATCTTTAGCATAACGCATGAGCGAAACGTGGCGCAGGACAACCATGTCGTGGCGTCGAATGCTCCCCCGTCGTCGGTTCCGCCTGCAGGCCGGCCTAAGTCATCGTCTTCTTCGCCGTCCTTCTCTAGACGCAACAGCACAGGGTCGCCTCGCAATGGCAAGACCTCATCCAATTTCCAAAGGGAGTTGCAAGTTCCTGGTATAGCTACTGCGATTGTTATAGGGAAGAGTGGCAGAACTATTCGAAGCGCGGTCACTCTGAGAAGGCCGTGCAGGGTGTTGCTTCCGACATTGAACGTCTTGTATCATCAGGCATAAACTGGTTATTCAATTGGCATAAACTGGATCTCGACCTGGAGCGGAGGGTGCTCTACCCCGGTGGTACCTATACCTCTATCCTGCCTTTGTTGACGGAGAAACTGCTTTTCCACCTTCTACTTCGGCTGGTCCATTTTCTTGCCACGATCCTCTCTGCGCCTTTGCATATTTCGCCGACTTCAAAATACGCAGGTAGCAACATTGAAGCTGAAGAATAGCATAAACGAAATGGAAGGCAAAAACTATGAGGTGTTGCTCTCAAAGTTTTCATCTCTTAACACTTTTTGCAATTTTTTTCTAATTCTTGGTCATATAGGTCTTACAAGCTCTCTCGTGCCTGAAAATAAAGAGATTCTTATAGAAGATCAGCAGCTGCCTTCCATGACATTCTGTCCATCGGGACAATACATGACCCTACCCCTTCTGCACTTGTGGCCTCTTATTTGTGTTAAACTTGTGAATATGAATGTGTACTTCCATAATTAAGTTTGAGATCCTCAAATGAGGGATGACACAGAGGTTCTCATATTTTTGGATGGGAAGCATAGAATCACTGACTTTTCTAAGTGGACAATGCCTTGTAGGTTGGTAATGTGGCAAGTTCACTTACATGGATATACGGTTGGCAGTTAGAATCCTGGTCCTAACATTGTTCTCAGGGACAATAAATGCTCTTTGTTCCAATGGAAACTGTCAGGTCGGTAACTTTTGTTTCTTGATATTACTTGTCCTCTTTATTCTGTTATAGAAATATAAGTCTCCAGGTTTGTTTTAATAAACTGAAACGTGTATATTATTGCAGAACTTTGTAAATCAACAAGCTATGAATTTTCAATTTCTCCTGTTTAAGTTGCCAGGTTCATGATCTCTGCATGGAGAATAGAGATTGTGCAGCTGGGTTACATTGTGAAACCTATATTGTGGTAGGGCATTTACTTCCAAGGTGCACTCGTATACAGCCTGTAAATCCGACATCCAAGGTACTTAGTAATACTCAGTCTGTTTTTACAATAAGCTATATGTGTTGAAGAAAATCAGATGAGTTGGACAATGAAAACATAAATGGCCATGCAACTTGATGTTAATTTGCAGCTTTAAAAATCATAAACAACATAGATGTCTCATTCAACTGATAGTACCTAGACAGAAAAACAAAAAACAAAAAAAAAAAAAGTGCTTCAAATTGTAATACCTGATTCATGGGGTCTTTTAATTAGAACCTGCGAGTATAAAACACTTGCATCTTGCTTAAATTGCATAATAAGCAACCATTCTTAAGAACATAAGAGTATTTTAGGGATTTTGAAATTGGTGGATCTTTTTAACTGAAACAATTGAAGCCTTCAGGCAGCATAAACTATAATTAAACTCTATGCTACAGTCTAACCAAAAACAGAACATGTCTAGGTTAAATCTTTATTGGAAACCAGAATTAAAGATAGATAGATTGCGGGATTGTTTTTTTTCCCGGATTTTATTTACCGGCTTGCTTTGTACAGAAGAAGAAAGACAAGTACCTAAAAAACATGTTCACTGTAAACTCTCTAATGGAACAAGAATTCAAGATGAATCTTCAATTGAAGCGTGAAAGAGCAAGAAGAGGAGGAGCATGCCTATCGTTTCCTCAGTGACAGGGTTTGTGACTGGGAGGCGTTTTCCTTTGAGAGGGGTTCTCCATTGGCCACTTATGAAAAGCTGCCGAACGGGTACTTTGCTCGCGATACTACTGTAAGTGAATATGTTTGCTTTATTTCTGCATTTCATTGTTATAAATATCAAAATTGATTATTTTCCTACTAAACATGAAATAAACATGAAATCATCACCTGTGCAGGCTCTGCGCCCAGATGCTGCGCGTTTGACCTCTCTGTCTATAGAAGAGGCAGACCTCTCTGTCTGTAGAAGAGGCACAGTACGTAGAAGAGGAGCAATACGATCCAAGACTGGCCAGTTTTGAAGATAACAAAACAAAAATGGGGACGGTGAGTTCAAATATGCAGAGAATAAGCGTTCTGTTGTTGGAACGGCCATAGGAGCCAGCACCTGTTAGATGTGCTGGCAGGCATACATGCAACGGTGGGAACGGTGGTACATGCGGTGGCAGGAGTACACCGCAGGTGTATTGGAAGAGTAGTTGGAATGGCCATAGGCCAATGTATATATATGCCTTAACATAAAATGTTTAAGACTTAATGCTAACATTAATTCAGCATTAATTCATAGGATTTGAAATGGTGTTTGAAATGGTCGTCTACCGTAAGCTTTGGCCTAACTTTTGAGCCTACATACCTCGTTTTGAGGCCAAATAAGATGAAGATTCCATTGATTGGTTAAAAGCATAAACAAATAAAAAATATTGTATTAATTTTCGTGTCATTCCAAGAAACTTTGTTTTAAGTTGAAATAGTTTTATTGATTCTCGTGTCTAAGTAGTTAGCATGCTAACTACCCGAATCGATTACTATAGTCCCTGCCGCCCGAAGGGGCAGGGACTACTAAAGGAGGAGAGAGTGGGCCTGAATACTATCGCATTCACATCCATAAAATCGTAAGGAACTTGATCAAAACCGTAAACTCTTTCACGGGGGCACCTTAGGCGGTATTTGAAGATGAGGAGGGTGATGTCGTAAATGATCTTGGCCGTAAATCTTTAGATGGATGGTTTTGTGAAATCCACCTCCGAGAATGAAAATCTCAGTATACAAATGGAATTCCCACAGAATGAATCATCCTAGTTTGCAATATGTTTTTGCAAAAACTAGCTTTGAAAGAACTATCGAAATATCTAAAACCGCTCTGAATTTTTGGAAACTCCCCATGCTGAAGTCAAATTGGCTCCTTCTGCTAAAAACCCAGGTCATGGATTTTTTAAATTTTGCTCTGTTTACCTGAAATAATCAGCCTAAATTCACCTCCTGGGGCCACCTACGAAAATTATTTTGCACAATGATTGATTTATATTTCAATCTTCTCTAGAAAGTACAGATTTATATATGGGTGCTCATTCTTCTTTGTGAGAATATCAATCTTTACAGAATTCCCAGGAATAACTAGATTCTCTTTTATAGCTGGCTTTATTCGTTTATGAAGATTTTGTTGTGCCACATGTAAAGCATTTCCATCCTCAGTTTCTGTGTTTCCACTAACAAAACCTTCAAGATTTGCATTGTCATAGGCAGCGCCAGAACCACTCTACTCTTGACCATGGAGGTGGGATATGATGAGAAACCATGAGGTAAAGAATGATCATGTTCCTTTATTATGAAAGCATCTTCTGTTGTTGATAATGAACATTTATATCTTCCATCAGGTGTTTCCCTGTATGACTTACCATTGATGGTCTCACAGTCAGACCCTGCAACTTTAGTATCAACGTCACAAGAACCAGATCATGGGATAGGATGTTTCCCATAAACCACGTCTGTGGATGATTTCTTACACATGGGATGGGAAACATTTCCACAATCATCTTTTACATATTCATTAGATGTTTGTTTGGCACCATCTGCATTCAACTGAATGTTGTTTTCAATTATTTCCTTTTCACTATCCAATCAAGTTTTGCATCCTTAAGCCAAGAGGATATTGAGATTGGATCAAGTGTTCCACATACACGTCTTCGTTTCTTCTTTGCTTCTACATTATCATAATCAGACACAAATTTAGTGGGTCATCCTTCATAGTACTGCACATTTCTTCTTGGTCTCTGCATTTGTCCAGTAGTACCATTTTTTATACGGCTTCCTCTGTTGTCAATTGGTTGTCTGACTCACCAAGCAATGGTAAACTTTTTCTATACCTGCCTTCCCTTCATAGTCAAAATTTAAATTTTGACTATGGAAAAATTGGCGTACAACATCTGGCTCCACCTGTGGACAATGCTTTGGTTACAAAGTGATGAGAACCATAGACCAGTGGTCTCTGGTTGGACATGGAAAATCAAACCAAAACTGCTCCCTGAAAATTGAAATCTCCCTGAAGACCACATTTGTTGGACACAATCCTTATTCATAAACTGAAACACTGTATCAAAACTTCAGTAATTGTAAATTAGATGCTCATAGAATGAGCTTATTTATATACAACTCTTTAATATTTACAAACCAACTCTCTATCATTAGGTGAGTGTTGGACCACACACCACTCTGCCCTGAATTTTGAAAATAAATATTGATCAGTATAATAACCAATATGGAGGCAGTGAAGTTGATACATACCTCCCTATAAAATATCATTTTGATCAGCACTTTCAAAATTTCTCGTGAATTTTGTAACAACTGGCTCCTTAGAACAATCTAATAAAAATATGTTTGCCGCAGATATCTGGCTGCATGGTTCTTTGTTTGATAGATCACATTCTTCTGTTGAAGGAAAATTAACTTAAAAATAAAATTTTGAAAAATCAGACACATTCCTTTCTCCAGTAAATTGGTAATATGGTAAATGAATATCAGGGGCTAGAATATTTTTACTGTTGTCAGTAAAATTCCTTGTATAGGATTTTCAAAATACATCATGTGAAGACCAATTCCCCGTAGAAATTGAGCAAGTGTCGCCATCTTTAATAATAGGATTTTCAAAGTGCATCATGTGAAGACCAATAATCATTTCATGAGTAAAATCTGCACATGTAAAAACATCTTGCTAGTGAAATTTTTTTGACTCCTTGGAGAAAATTGATTTTAATTATAAGGTCAGAGGAAGAAGGTAGGTTTGAAGATGATATATTCTCATTTTTAAACACACAGGAACTCAAATATGACGGTGGTTGTTGAGATTCCTTCTTCTGCTGGTTTGTTTCCGGATTTGGATGTGAATCCTGACCTGGAATTTTCCCACAAGCCCATAGATTATCCTTTGATCTCTTGGGCATCAATAACATCCACTCTAGGGTTATTTTCAAGTATTCTAATGCAGAGATCAATTTCCTTCTTAGATTCAAAAGATGAAATCATCCGAAGATCAATGATACAGGAAGAAGTTTTGTGATGGAATCGCGGGCCTGCATTTGCATGGATTCACCTTATGAAATTTCCGTATTAATTATGATTCTATCTGATAGGTCTCATGTTAGCAGGTTAAACAGTTTGTAAATTATTACTTCTTATAGTTTTAGACCATATTCGAAGGAGAAAAAACCGTGTGAAGGCCAGTGGTAATTAAAAATGCTAATGCAGGGGTTGGTAATTAAAAGAATGAAGATTAAAGCTTTCTCTTAAAAAAGGATCTTTGTATATTTATTTAAAGGGAGAAAATTTAAAAGATTTTTGTTGAAAGCCTTTGAAAAGGGATATGAAATGGTTTATTGGGTGAAAGTAAGTGTGCATGGAGTAAATCTCACTCAATGATGCGGCCATAATGTTCTCAAGTGAAACTTCCCATTAAAATGATTAAGTTAGACAAAAAAAAAAAAAATACTTTCCAAAGTTAAAACCAGCCAAGCTAAAAGTAAGTGAAGGAGAGTAAACACAATCATCGATGCCTAAATAATCTTCCCATTAAAATGATTAAGCTAGACAAAAAATTTACTTTCTAAAAGTAAGTGAAGGAGAGTAAACACAATCATCGATGCATAAATAATCTTCCCATTAAAATGATTAAGCTAGACAAAAAATTTACTTTCCAAAGTTAAAACCAGCCAAGGTAAAAGTAAGTGAAGGAGAGTAAACACCATCATTGATGCATAAATAATATTGAGTATTAGCAAAGTTTTGAAGCATTTTTTGAGGAGTAAATTATTTTATTTGGTGGCATATTTTATATTTGGTCTATTCAAATGAATCAATTGGTTGATGAAAGTTAAAGTAGTGAAAAATCCAAAGTGTTTAACTTAGTACAAGTGTTATTCTCACTTTTAAGACTTGCATTTATATTGTATCGACAACTATTCATAATTTACTTGTTGAATTGCATTGTAAACGGGTGCATTTTCAGTTGAATCCGACAACCTTTTCAAAGTTGATTGCAAGTTTTTCTCTTAAAGGAAGCTAGAGAAAATGACGAGAGTCAATGATTTGCTAGAGTTATTAAGTAGTCTAATGTCATCTACTATTCATAACACAGTCCAAATTAACAAAGAAACCTTGTCTGATATTAGAGATTGTTTGCAAAATGCACAAGAGAAGATCGTGTTTCTGCAACTTGAACCCCAATTACAACGAGATGAACTTCAGCGGAAGCATTGTGATTCATAGCCTATTTTTGTTCAGAACAACACTTTGTTTGAGCCAGATTGTCATCAGCAGTCAGAGATGGATCAATCCATTTCAAGAGTAAATTCAGATGCAGCTGAAAGTCCTGATGTGAAACTTATAGTTCCCAAAACATTCGTTAGACCTTAGGAAGAAATTGTGCATAATGAAAACAGAATTGGTGTGGGATATGATAAAGATGTTTCTTTTCATATGTTTGACTTTTCAAAGCCTATATAGTGTCATAGGGTGATGTTGTTCCACAACCTAGGAGATGTCAACATTGTGACAAAGTTGGACATGAGAAAGATCATTGTTATGATCTTCATCCTTGTGAACATTGTGGAAAGAAGAATCATCATTCAAACAAATGTTTCAAGCATAAAACTGTTGCAAGAGAGAAAATTAATTTTGTATGGATTTCTTCTTGGGATTGGTCTAAAATAGCCAAGAAGATTTACAAATTACAACACAGGATATGTTCGAGAGTATTAACCAACCTTGCAATGAAGATTACTTCATCTTCTCACCCTGTACCTAACAAGGGGGGAATTGATGGTCTGCTACAAATTCGAAGATTTGTCAAGTGAGCCTGAGTCAAAGATAATCACAGTTGTACTGCTACAACCTAGAGTCTGAGTTTAGAAATTAGATTCAGAGTTGTAGACAGATTGTTTTCATTTATTCTCTATGAGAATGAGCATGATTTCATGTTTTTGGCATGTTGAGATTTGTGAAGGAGAACTTCCACTAGCAGAAGATGTCAGGATACGAATTGTTCTTTGTTGGAGGAACTTCTATGATAGTTCTGGAGTTGATGGTCATCCTTAAACCATCATTGGTGGAGATCTTGAGTTCTCACATATCTTGTATCGTTTATGATTTTCTCTTAAAAAACACCAAAGAGCTTATTCAACCATTGGTTGTGATGCATTTTTTGCATTTTTAGCTCTCATTCTTGGACTTTGATACATCCCTTCGGATTAAGGGGGGAATGTTAGACACCTAATCCTTGGGAGTTTAGTTTGGGTTAGTGTGCGTTATGGTGATTAGTTATTAGAGTCCAAGAAGATCCAGAAATTGAATCAGTGGTTTCATTATGTATTTATATGTACATCATTCTTAGACACCATCATTAATAATATAGTTGAATTGGTTTCCAATTTGTGTGTCTAACGGACAAAGATAGGATCATTCATGAATTCTTCTTTGAGGGGTTCATCATTCAAATACCACCATGGATCGTTCAAAGTGGGCTCTCAGGGGTTCGAAAAGGGTTTAAGTGAGGCAGTGTGGTGCAAGGGGGAGGACATATGTTGTTTGCAGGTGATATTATCTTTCCTCCTTTGTGAAATGTATTGATGGGCCTCGCCATTTCACTGTTCTTTTATTCTATACAATCGACATTTAAGAATTGTAGCAGTAAGCAAGCATACATACCTGGTGAATGGGGATGTGAATTTAAGGCGCTACCGTGCAGATCTAAAATCTCGTAGGTCTGAAATGGATTGAAGAATGCACTAGTGAAGATCTTGCCAGAATTTAGAAAATGAAATGTCGAAAGAGAAAGGGAAGAAAATTCAAATTCCTTGATCTAGGAGAGGCACGAATGTGTGTCTGTTGATGTTTAATAGTGCTTAGAATTATTGTTCAATGTGACTCACAAAATTTTACCAAGTGTGTGACTAAAATTCCTAGGCATTTCTTATATAGGTTGAATTTTTAATATTAGCCTAGATACTTAGGGAAATGTCTTCATGTGAAATTTTGGTGAGTAACTTTGATACTTTGTTAGAATGTTTCTATCTGAAATTTTGTTGAAGCACCCATTTTTCGAAATGATTTGACAAAATATTAATATCTTAAATTAAAAATGAAAAATAAAGAGTATATTAGTGGACAAGGTTGTTGCATATTGTAGATTTAAGTAACATTTTTTAAAATCAATATGTTTGTGCCTATTCATGCCCCCTTATCCACTTTTATGGAGAAAGAGGGGTTGAAGGTTGATTTTTCTAAGTTTCTTGAATTATATTAAGTTCTTCTCCTTTATTTTTTTACAACATAGATGGGACACTTACCTAGCATTAATGATCCACGTGGATATTGGTGGTCACCCTCCTACTCCACTTGGACCCCCAACATTCTCTCTTTCAGTTTCCTTAATTGTAGCACAATTTACTATTTTTCGCAATTTTTCGAGTCCTGGACTTCTGGAGCCATTTTGAGGCCCTAAACGACATTTTTAGGGAAAATAGACAGACCGAAAAAGTCCCAAAATGGCTTGCCTATTTATTTTTAGCCTACTCTTCAAGATCTTCAAAACGAGGTATTATGATAGCCAAACAAAGATCGTATGCCAAAGTTACAATCCCAAGAGATTGATGTACCAATTTACCCAAATGGGGCCCACAATTTTGGCACTTCATCTCTTAGAGTTAGGTTTCTATATGTTTAAGGTTTTCCATTGTTTCTCAATAATAAATAGGCCTTTGAGCCTCATTGTAACACACTTCAGAGGCATGTAGTCACCACATCTCTTCTTAGAGATAAGCCACCATCGCTAGAGCTAGTTTATTTCCATTTTGTTTGTAAGCATATTTCAGTATTCTGATATTAATGAAATGAAGTGTTATTTCTGCTGCATTTTTGTATTTGTGGTTATGTCTATAATTTGTTGCATTCTTGTTTAAGTTCAGATCAATGAAAAGGGTGTGCACTTCAATGGAATAGATTGGATGGGTAATGGGATCACTTAAATAGGCACATAGATTATCTCATTGTCTTCTCTTTCACTCTCTTCTCGTTAAACAAAGTACCCTTTATTTAAGTTGGAAGGACAAAAAAATCATGGCTTTAATTGCTATTTTCATTCTCAACCTCTTAATCCAATGTAATCACAATCAAATATGGTAGAAAAATCGAGCCTTAAACAAAGGTAATTGTAGTATTTGAAGTTAAACCTAATAACGTGTTTGAGTCAAAGGAATAATTTCAATTATCCATGGAGTTACAACGAAATTATGCCAATTCATATAATATTGGATCTTGAATGACTAAGAAAACTCAAGATTGCAGATATCTCATATTTACGTTATTTGTGTATTTGGGAGATGACTCTATGATGGGATGAATGGAATGTAAACATGCAAGGTAAATTTAAAAACGAAATGGTAAGCCTACTTAAGAAATTGGTTGAACTAGTTAAAGTGGTAGTTAGACATTAGTAAGAATTCAAAATTTTTAAGGGGTAGTAAAAGTGATGTGACATCTCCATCCCATGCATTTCCAACCATGGATGGATAACCACTTATGGGTCATTAAAATTTCAGCCCTTGAGGGAACATTTCACCATTATAACACAAATATGGTTTTCTTAGGGAACTACGTAATTCATTTAAATGCACACATAAGGTGTTGTAATAAAAATGTGATGGGATTAAACAAACATTCATTAACATTTCATAACAACCGAGAATCTATGTTTAAATTAAACCTAACCACACATAACATGCATAATCCATGTAAATTTATTACAATAAATAATATTTAATCACATTTCATAGACACTTATTTTTTAACTAAGAATGGTCCAAGGAAAGTAGTTGCCTATGAGCAATTTTCCTCCTAGTTGTAGGTATCCACTCTAGATTACATCCCCAAGTTGGGTTATGAGATCACTAGGGAAATCATTGATATAGGCTCCCACTCATTCAACCCAAGCCATTTCTCTCATGGAATGGCTAATTCCCTCATTACAAAGAATTGCACATATGATATATAACCCACAAACATCAATGACACTATATTCCACTTCCCTACATAACATAAGGAAGATCTTCCCCTATTATGCTCGACAGTGCCTTAGGAATTTTGTTCCCTTCCAATGCTCTTTAGTGTAGGAAAAAATAGTCTAATTTGTCGAATTCTTTCTAGGAATAAGTTGGAAGATTAAAATGTGCCTTTCAAACAACCAATGAACAATAATAACCAATTGGTGAAAGCTTCCTTAGTTGCCCAACCTCTATGGTCATCCACAACCTCTCTATCTCTTCGCCAAGGACAACCAGTTCCCTTTTCATGGTGTTGATTTTGAACATCTTCATTTTTATGGTTAATTAGTAGTAGAAGAGAATGTAGCAAGCACTACAACCATAAGCCTTTTTTATGCCTCAAATTCACCTTGAAATTACTTACAAAAAGGCCTTTTCAACTTATTGTGTGACTTTATTATCCACCCCTATTTTAAATAGGGGTCACCAATTAGGTTGATAATAATGTTGAAAAGTATTTAGTCCAAAAAAAACCAATACAATATATGTCAAAATACCTTACTCTTATTACACCAACCACTAACCCTTAAACATCTTAACCATTATCACCCCTAAGTTATAGCCTTTATATTTTCTAACTAGTGACCCCTAATTTGTATATCCCTAATCTCTAACCCATAACCCTTGACATGTATAACATTTAACCATTATAAGACTCATCCCCAAACACTTTACCATAATAAGCCCTCATTAGTGACCCATGTATCTCATAACCCTTAATCCATTATCACTCCTAATTTCTAACCCTAAATCCCTAACCATTATGACTTTAATGACCTCCAACCCTTATCACCTTAGACCATATAACATAAAACATCTTGAATCCCTAATTTATATAAAATCTAACCTCTAGTGATTAACACCTCTACTTACTAATATTATATCCCATAACCCATATAATATTTAACTCTTGTAACTCCCAAACCATAACCTTATTACTCATAATCATTAACCCATGTAAGGTGACTTCTATAGCTAGTAACTTTAACAACCCCAAACATATAACACTTAACCCCTATAATCACTAACCACTATATACCTACTAATTAACCCCTCAACTTTACTAACCCTTAATTTAATATAATATTTAACTAATAACTTGTTTATGTATAAACCCCCTTGTCGTTAACTTATGTAACCCATAAACTCTATAACTACTCACCCCCACTTTGTAACACTTAATCCATATAATTCCCAATCACTTATATGTGTCATCTTTAATGCTTATTATATATAATTTTTAGCCTTTAAAACCCTTATGACCCTTAATCCCCATCCAATTATTATAAGACCCAATAACCCATAAATTTTATACACCAAATTCATATATCTTTGGTACCTATCTTCCAACTAGTATAACATATGACCTCGATAACCCTTAAACCCCAATCCCTAATTATCCTAATTACAAAATACCTTAACTTCTAAAAACCTTAACCCATAACCATTTTATTCACGCACTTCTAAAGTATATAAACTTAACCCTTAATCATTATAATCTCTTATCCATATATATCATACCTAATTAACCCTTATTTCCCTTAATCCCTAATAGGAAGCCAAACTAGAATCTAGAAAGATAAACTAGATGCTAAACACGATGGAAATTAAAATCATGATGATGGTGACAATGGTGAGAATGATGTCCCTGGGTCTTAAAACCCTCTCATACCATCAATGAATGTGCCTAGTCTAACCATGTCAAATTTCGATGCATATAGGAACAGTTTGAAGAAATTTCAACATTGACCCCATTCACTACTCACCGAGAGGCGTCAATAGATGGCATCCGTGATGGGCATGTTGCAAGACGTTCCATGAAATTTCAAGAGAGTTTCAATAAATATTCCACAAATGGGAATGAGGAATGATGACAATGAGACTACATGATGAACATTGATGTAAATGTTGACGATCTCAAAGATTATACAAGGATGTCAAACATCCTTGAGTCTTGAAACATTCACATACCGTCAAGGCATGTGCCTAGTCTAACCATGTCAAATTTCGATGCATACAGGAACAATTTAACGAAATTTCCATGTTGGCCCTATTCACTGCTCACTGCGCGACGTTGGTAGATGACATTGGTGATGGGTATGTTGGAAGACATTCCATGACATTTCAAGAGAATTTCAACTAAGATTCCATATATGTGAATGAGTAATGAAGACGATGAGATTGAATGATGAACGTCGATGCAAAAATGGATGATCTCAAAGATTATGTGAGAGTGTCATGCATCCTTGACTCTTGAAACCCTCACATATCGTCAAGGCATGTGTGTTGGCTTGATGGGGCTTGACCCAGGTTCGAAGTTAATTAGCCAAATGAATCCCTACACTACTGGCCCTTTTGGTAACAACCCGCGGAGCGCGGACCGAGGTCTCACTCGAAGCAGTATGGGGGGATGCTAGAACCATGGTTTCCACACCGTGGAGATGTCTGAGGGATCGATTTAGTCCAACTGTAAATGGCTTCGACAGGTCACTTCGCACACTTCCCTAACCTGCGAGACCTTCGTGATCTGTTACAATCACCTTCATGTAGCCCTAACCAAGGTTTGAGGTGCTTTCACACTGTTAAGGCAGCAATTTGCACTTTTTTCCCAAGTTATACCTCGGATCTTACTTATCTTCTTATAGTTGTTATTTAACTTCATGTAAATGGGTACTTTGTCATATGTTCTCTTAATCAACATAATCATATAAGTTCGCACATATAAATAGCAAAAATGCAATTCATATCCAATATACTCGATGCATAAAACAGGAAAAAGATACACATAAATGATATGAAACTTCTCTTTATTACTTTTCCAATAGTTACAGACCCGACTCACCCTGCACTCAGTTGCAAGGGTCCGCACACTCAGCTGCAGACTACTAGGCCTTTGCGCACTCAGTTGCAGAGACTTCTCCTACTCTACGACCAAAAGACTCAACTCTACACTTAGATAAGACTCAATTCTTCATATTCATTTCTCAATTCATTCAGCGATTTACAACTTAGAGCCTCATTCTATTTATACAATCCCATGGTCCGTGGACCATGGGTAGATCTCTAAAGCTGACATTACATTACAAAAATGACGGCAGACAACCCTATGACTCATTTACAAGTTCGTGCTCCACGCCCACAAAATGCATAATCTTTACATCGGATTTAGTCAAAATCTAAGCTTTAAGCCCCAAAACTTCTCTTGGGGGATCCCACGCCCAACAGGCCCCCAACACAAACATCATGACTCGCCCTCGAGCCACTCTATTGGTGCGGAGATCTTCGCGTAGAGACCTCCCAACTCTGCCCAAACTGCTGCAAGATTGACAGCGCACTGAGCAGTTTCCTATTGTACCTCCTGCACATGGTGTTTAGAGACCGCAATATCGGAACCGCTCCCTTGCATCTGCTCCTGCATTCACTGCATCTGTGCGAGCTTGGCTTTGATCGAGGTTGTAATGATGGAGGCCTTATCGATCCATGGTTGGATGCGTGCCTTCAAAACCGCTTCCTTATGTCGCGTCGCATCTACCTGCTCCTTAAGCGCTTTTTCTTGTTGCATCTGCACAAGCCTCTGTGTAAGGGCCATTATCTGTGTGGTCCCTTTTATATCATCATATCTTTGTTGCAGCTCACGCGCCTTTGTTTCTAAGCCTTGTATGTTCAGTTCCTCTTGTAGAGTGGTGAGGACCTCGAACGACTCTTCCAAAAGTTTGGTTCAGTCCTTCACTGCGCTGTTGATCTCCTTTGTTCCCATTATGATGGCGCTGGTGCATTGTTCCCTCACCTTTGGTGGAGTTGAAGGTTGTAACTTCAACTGTAGCTTAGCTATCTGAAGGTTCGGCTCCAACTGAACCTTATCCATTTCTTCTCGCGCCTCGTGCACCCCTGCCGCTAACCTCCGGATGCGCGCCTCTGCTGGTGCCTCTGCTGGGATGGCCAACTCAAGGACCATCTGGCAGGCCTCTTCAACCACCTGCACTAGCTGCCTATTCTTTGTTATGACCTTGTCGCACTGCAAACTTAGTTGTTCCATGTTAATTCGTTGTTCACTCAACAGCTGTAGCGCGCGGCCTCCCTAGCCCGCATTTCTACAGTTACTCCATCCTGCAAAACATAAAGCGTCTCCCAAGGGAGCGCAACACGATAGTATTGGTCATGTAGGTGTGCAACATTTCCTCAGATGCAGTCGTTCCTAATGCAAGACTGGTCGACAGAGTACCAGCTTAAGGAGTGTACACTTGCAACTCTTGTATATGTGCCCGAAGGGCCCCCAATTCCATCTAATTTTCCTCCATGAACTACTGGAGGGTCTCCATGGTGACGTCGTGCACCCTCTCCCCTATGTCATGCAGATCCCCCTCAGTGAGGGTGATTGGGTCGAAAGAAGTCTTGGAGGCTTTTGACTTCTTCCACGGCCGCACCTGCTCTCTCAGGCGTTGGCGCTTCAACTATGTAGACATTGTCTGTGGGTCCGTGCCACCTTCCTCTGTATCGAGCTCTTCCTCAAGTGACGGCGAATTAAGGCCCTCGTGCTCCTTCTCTGCTACCTATTTCTATTCTCCTGCGGTCTTCACAGCGTCCCACACCTCCTGCACCTTTGTTGTTACTGCCTCTTTTCTTCTCTTCTCTGCTAACTGCGCCATCTATAGTTTTGCCTCCTCCTCCTTCCTTTATGCAGCCGACTTCTCCTTTCCCAACGCAAAGATGGTTGGAGCACGCCACTCTGGCGGCCACGACTCAAGTACGGTGAATATGACATCGTCTGTGGCTAGGTACGGGAGCTCCTTCCACTTCTTCGTGGTGTCCTTGCGCACATTGATATACACGTGATGGAAGTTTGCCTTGAACTCCGCAAACCTTTGTAGAATATTATAGATAGCGGGTAATAATCGTGGCTTGCAGTTAATCCCCATTCTGATGTTCATCTCCATGAACACCCAGAATATCTTACTATCTCGGATCCTCTACACGTCTTTAGTGGCCCACAGCGAAGCGTACTTTGTTGCCTTCGGAAGATCCCGCATAATTGTGGGGAACTGGCTGTCCTCAGGCAATTCCCAAACCACCAGCACTATGGACAGCAGAAGCCATGCATAATGGAAGATCTTCCCCTATTCCTGTGCCTCGCGGCAATTATCTAGGAACTCCTTGCACAAGTACTCTGACCAGTTAAACTGAACCCCTTCTGCACACTACTCGGCAAGTGCTATCAACAGCACGGGCACCTCATCCACGCGGCACTTCTACATAACCTTGCCAACCAGTATCTGGGTGGCAACTCTGACTACCTTATTGTTGATATTGGAGATCACGTACCCTCTCTTCTTCTTCTCCAACTTGAATTTTGTCTTCATGGCCTTCGCGGTGGCCAAATCATTTCTCTTACCCCCCAAAATATCCGCTAGGTCCTCCCCCTTATAAGGGAGTCGGGTAATTCTAAGAATTAGGTGGTCCGTCATGGGGATGGGCTCCTCCAGCCACAAGCACCCATCATGCACCAGGTAGAGTAGCTACCTGATGACAAAGATAGTTACTGGGACACGATGGTAATGCGGCACCCAAAGTAGGTTTAATAACCTTGCTTTCTCTACTCCGCGCAACCACTTGTGTGGCTCCAACTCTATGACTCCTTCCATAATGTTTTTCTTCAGCCTCATGAGCTACGTGGTTGCCAAGTGTGGGAATTTCTCATGGTCCATGAGATCCCAGTCTTCAAACTTTAGACCCGGCACCCATCCCAAGTGTGCTCCTTCAAAAACAATATCGTCGGGTAGCAGCAAAGTCTGCAGAGAGCTCTTGCTCTCATCTAGGTCCTTCGGCACCCTTGAATTCCCCTTTCACAAAGGAACATACGCGGGCAGCCTTGTTAGAGGGTCCGCACCCTCGGTTTCCATCTCCATGTCTTCGTCTTCCTCCTCTTCTATCAGGATGCCCTCAAGGTCTTCCTCCTCCTCATCAATTTCTAGATTAACCACTTTCCCCTTTTCTTCCATGGACAATTTAGTTCGTAGTGAGTTTCTAGGGGACACGCGCACCAGAACCATGGGTCGATTATGTTTCTTGGGTCTCAACGTGCAAAGTGATTTAGGGATTTCTGCGACTATCTCGGTGCTCTCAGGGGCATATCCTATTGTCATGGCCTGCGCGACCTCTTCAGCGATCATCTCTCCAATATCCCTGGCTTCTTCAGACGCTGCCATCTTTTTTTTCCAAAAATCTCTCAACTGCTTGGGTAGGTGTTCACACAACGCCTTTAACTCCAATAGATCAAACAGGTTTGGGTTCAGAAATCTCTGGGCACACGACAACTCAATTCTCAAATGGCCAAGTGTTGTTCGTTGGGTAGCCCTTTGCAATTTATAGGACCTTTTGAATTCGAATTCGACTGTTCCCTCCAAATATAGTCCATTAATGCTCCCTTGGCGGCGGATTTTCCCAAATCTAGCCTATAAAGCTTGCCTTAAATTCCTATTGCCCGCTCCATTTGGTCTCAAACCAAGCATCACATCATGAATAGTGACTATAATGGTCACCTTCCAGCCAACCCGCGTGGCAACACAACTACCCTTACGCTATTGTGGACCTTGTGACGCTTCACTCCTATGCGTAGTCCTGTCATCGCGCAGCTCTTGGGCAGAGTAGTTTAGAGTCCCACACCTCCTTTCAACTGCCTGGAGCGCTAAGACTGTTCTTCCCACAGCTAGTCAGGTGGCCGAGCCACTTGTATACGACTTCAACCAACTATCGTTTACTTCTCCTAGGAAGGGTTCGCCATTTGACTTCACCAACTGCATCGCACCACCATCTGTGATCCCCTTAGTAACATATGGTCCAATCCAAGGCATCAAACTGATCAACTCTCAGTAGTAGTCCCAAAATTTGTCAATGTAATCATGTGCATCTTGTTTTATCACCACGGTTTTTTTACCAAGAACATCCTTCTTTATCACTTCCTCAAGCTTCTTGACTTCTTCTTCCACCATGGTGCTTTTCTCCCTTAATTGAACTCTTCCATTCATGAGTTCTTGGAGCCTAAGATTACCATGCTCGATCTCTTCATCAAGTCACAAGCGTTCTTCTTTGATCTCTTCCAACTGAGCAATCCCTTCTTCCAAGGCTTCGTGATCCATCATATCCGTGGGCACTGCTATGCGCGGACTAGGCATGATATACTCCATCGGTATTACGACGCTCCATAGGCCAATCGAGAAGGCGTATATCTCATCAGTTTCTTGCACTTCATCCTATAAGACCATAAGACTTTTTGGTGAGGTAAATCCCCTCTACGGATAGAGGCGATCCCTACTAGCCCAACAGGGGTCTAGCAACAATCAAACAATGCCGCACCGCAGGTTCCTAGTTGTAATTAACAAGTGGTTAAGAGTAACCTAATTGGATTCCAACGCTATGTTTGTTGAAGAGATAATCCTCTCTCTCCTTCGCTCCAGCCGATCACAATTCCCCGCTATCCTCGCGGACGAACACCTGCACAAGAAAAGAGAGGGCAAACAAGAGCATAAAATCTACTAACAACAGCTATGTATCAGTCAGGAAGGATACAATTTGCATTAATCATTCATAGGACAAATGGAAATGGAACCATAAGAGCAGTCATCTATCTTTATTAATCAGAAAATAGAGTAAGGTACAACCGAAGTCTTGACGCTGAGTCCTTCTCTCGAGGGTCCAGCCAGCATGTCTTCCAAGCATTCACCTTTGAAGCAAATCTCCCAAGTCAAAGAGGTCTCTCTCTCACATACAAGGCAACAAGCTCATGACCTTCCTCAAGCTCAACACAATCCTCACACAACACACCAAATGCCTACAAAGAGCAGCACTAAAATGCACTAAGAATTCCTCAATCAAAGTCTGTATATTCAAAAACTAGCTGCTCATGAGAAATGGAGGAGGCTTATAAAGAGAAGGAGTCTCCATGAATAGGCAAAGGATGAGCTTTCCCCCATGTTAAGTGGATGGTCAGTCGAACAGACATACCAGAGAAAGGATGGCGACCTCAACAATGCTAACAACCAAGTCTGGAGGGATCTGGAAGGCTGGTTGTTAGAACAAATTCGCCCAAACAGGATCAACGCGGGTGAAACACGGGGTTGGCGCGCTGACATCGCAGACCAACTACAGAGGAGTTCGTGTCAGCGCTCAACAGGACAAACGGAGGGTGCGCTGTTCGTAAAAATGGGACCAGCGCGGAAAAGACATGTGCTTCCGCGCTGGCGTCGCAACAGCAACACTGACCTCCGCCTGCCAGCGCGGTTATTTGATTAACAGTCGCGATGATTCATTTAACTTAGGCAAAGAGGGTTTTTTAGCCATTTTGAGGAGGTGAATGTGGTTTATAGCACAGTAGGGAGACTCACATGAGGGCAGTGACATTTTACTATGTAACAGATGCCCCCTAAAGCATGAAGCCCGAGAGAGTGGGAGGGGTGAAATGCTTTACAAGACTGCTGGACTGGAACACCACCAGAGAGAGGCTGCAGGCGGATACAACTGATATTTCAATTACATGTAGTCTAGGCGTGCGCGCAGCCATCCAAAAGACATAAAGAAAAAGGTCTGTGGCGTAGACGCAGCCACCCAGCTGAGAAGACCATAATGATAAGAGGTATGGTCGCAGCCATCCTTGAGGGGACTCAGGTATGGTCGCAGCCATCCATCAATGAGTCATGTAATGATGTCCCACAAAATCGCAACCTGGCCCACAATGGACTGGAACCAGGGTCTTGCGCTCCATCCGAATCTGAACAAAGTA
This sequence comes from Pinus taeda, assembly GCA_000404065.3. Classification (NCBI taxonomy): domain Eukaryota; kingdom Viridiplantae; phylum Streptophyta; class Pinopsida; order Pinales; family Pinaceae; genus Pinus; species Pinus taeda. Next base: position 29,825 of record APFE030839688.1, read on the forward strand.
CAAGTTCAAACACGTGAATACATGTGTTGAAGTCGAACGTGTTTGAACATCGCCTGATTACCAGCCAATGATGGGAGCTGTTAACAGACGCGAGAGGAACCACCAATGATGACGATGGTCCTCAAGGTACTATAGGTACAATCCACGGCATGTGAATAAATGAGCCGAGGTCGAACACCCGCAGAATCATTCGATCGGAGGCCAATGATGAAAACCTCGCGTCGAACACGAAGAACCTGCCATTAAGGCATGCAGGCTCCAAAGGTACCTGAAGGGAGTCTCTAGGTCACTCCTGGATAATGAGCTGAAGTCGACAGGAAGTGATCTTTATCGAAGGTGGGCCATAATGTTTCCCACATCATCGACACGAGACGGGCAGAGACAAGTTTGTTTTGTGTGAAATATCAGAGGGAGGTTATATTTGTAGAGGTCAACTTCTCCTGAACATATCGGCGGCACACTGACGGATTTGGCAGTATTTGGGGGTCAAATGATCAGAGGTCGAAACGAAAAGACAATGAGCAGATGAGTGGCCAAATAGGATAACCCAAACCCATGGAGGCAAAAGTGAAGCGAGATGAGATGTCCCCACCCAGACACGAATGCAAACAGTGCCATGTTCAAGAGCGACATACTGCCGATGACGACGATTATGGTTCCTTTATTTCCCCCACCATTTTTGGAGAGTACCCCGATTATTTTTGGATGACAAGCTTGACGGGGATAGCATATGCTTGGAGAGCGTCATTTCGACGAAATCCGATGTCATTAAGTTTTAACGAGCCTGACAAAGGAAAAACTCGGCGCCTTATCATGTTTAGAGAGTTTGAAAAGACAGCTAAAAAGGAAACTCCAAGGGGGCGCTTTTTCATACGGTTGTGTCTCTCGAGCCCGAAAAAGTATAAAACAATGCTCGAAAGAACCGCCCGATCATTACGATCGAGGATTACTTTTCATAAATAGTGATAGCGACCCGAAAAAGTAAAAAAGCGGTCGGTATCACGTCGTTTTAGAACCGATAATGAGCGCGAAACGACAAACGCCCGGCGATCTTTGTTATTTTAAACAGTCGAAAAAGAGCTTTAAAACGACCGCCTCTCGTTCCTTTTAGACGAGCTGAGAGGGGGCTCGGCAAGCTTTTCTAGTTTCGTGTCGGAAAAGAGCTTAACGACGACATTCTTGGGGACCAAGTGTATAGAAATCCACCGTGACCATGTCGGTTCCGAGGACCTGCACATGACAAATATCCGCGTAAAACCTGTTTGATACATCGGGAAACCATAATAGAGTATGCATTAAGACATAATTTAGCACATCTAGATGAGTTTATGGCAAAATTATAGTAAAAAACCCACATTTACAAAGAAATTTGACCAAATTTGGAAATTTTACTATAAATAGGAGGTTTATAAAACCATTTTTACCATTTTACCATTGGAGCTCTGGAGGACGTGAAATTACTACAAAGTTGACGGAGCTGATTCTCCCTCATCTGGACGCTGATTTCCGA
>APFE030839722.1:0-23758 GCA_000404065.3 Pinus taeda
GCAACAAATTCACTCCAGACAGAGATGGTCTTACCATGCTTCTTCATATCAGCTTGGGTTCTGCCTTCCCACCAAACCAAGGCAGTTCCTCCTAGGCGTAGGCTTTCCAGCTAAATCTTACTCTTGTCCAAGTCTATGTTTTGTACCCTGCAATATACATCAATTTGTCTGATCCAATTGTCCAACTTTTCAACATTTAGCTCTCCATCATATATAGGCAAATCAAATTTAACATCTAACTTAATCAAAGATGCTTTCTTATTATGCACAGGGCTATTAGGAGGTGTGAGAAAGCTTTCCTCTTTTGCCTTTCCTTTTGAGTGGTCATGGGAATGAGAATCATCTTTTTCTTTATCTTGTTTAGAACCTGATGAATCTTCATCCTTATGCTTTCTAAAGTTCCTATACATTTCTTCTACCATAGAATTTATAGCTAGGAAACTTTTTATGAATTGAGGATCTAGCCCCATAGAACCTTCCTCTAACATTGTCTTCTGAGTATAGACTCTCCCAATTTCAGGATTAGTTTCCACCAAATCTCCTTCTCCTAATTTGAGCTTTGATTTAGTGAGCATTCACAGCTAAACCAACACAAGCTTGTCTAACCTTATAGCCCGCTGCTCTGATACCACTTGATCTGATAATCACCCTATGAGTGACACTAATTTAAGGTTTATTAAACAAAAGGTATTACAGAATCATGTTCCGGTGTGTGTTATGTGTTATTTAAGCAACGGATCGATCAGATTGCCAATACACAAACATTTAAATGGAAAGACAACAGAGAAATACAGTAAGCAACCACAAAAGCACAAGCAATGTTAATAAGGAGCTCACCCTATTCTCGAGGGCTACGTCTTCGGTCTAGCTTTTAGTGGTGGCCTTGTTTTATTGGGACTTTAGGTAGAGAATTACAATGCAGGGACTCGATGGGAGTTCTCCTGAAGCAGGTTTGCTTGGCAGGGTGATTCCTGGATTTCCCCAGGCCACTGGAGTGCACAGACTCTTCTTCCTCCTACCAGCTCTGTGATCTTTAGGTCTACAATGGACAGAGCCAAATATGATGCTCAGTCCGGATAGATTCCTTTATGGGATGGCTTGAATCTTCAAGCTCTAGTGCTCGATGTTGCCACTGGTTAGCTCGACCCTCTGTCTCTTCTGCTCTGTTTGCTGTTCTCTATGTCCAGTCCTCTTCGGGTTCACTGTTCCACCTTTGTCATCTCTTGACTCTCTCTCCGTGTCTACTTCCACTTGATTCGATTGTCTCTGTTCATGGCTTTTAGCCATTCGTCCCCATGCCCGTTCGGTTCCTCTTCCACCTCTGTCGATTCACCTTCTGCAGCTGTGCTTGGAGTTCCCTATTCTGCGTCAGTAAGAATGCTCAGGGAGTGGCCACGTGTCCCCATTTGAATAACACCAGCATGCTCATCGGTTCGTTTCTTCAGTTATGTCATGGATGTGTTCTTCCTCCACCGTGGCGGCCAAACGGACTTCAAATCTTTACAAAATAAGCTTAAACCTTCGTCAATTCCGCTTCCTCCATTGGGCACAATCTCAGCCATCCGATCTGGATCCCCCAGATCCAACGTCGTACGCATGTCTCGCGCGGTTGACCTGCTAGACCGATAATGAACGATCAACGGTGGTTTTCTCTCACCTCCACCGCCACACGTAGATCGTTAAGTGAGATTGCTCTGCTTTCTCCAAAATCGTTTACCATTTGAGGGTGCCCCGATCAATATCGTTGGTTTCCAGAGTGTGGGTCCCACCTTGTACGATTAGTGCTTTTTTCCTTTCCCGCCTGTGGTTCTCCGGTTCGCCATGCGTCCAAGTGCTCGGGCTTCCCCCATTTCGGCCCTGTTTAGCCAGCAATGCGCAATTAGCGCTAAGCACTAATCGCGCATGAAAAATCACCTCCTTTTCCCAATTCGAGGCTCCCAGGGGCTACTTTGACCTCCTACGCAGTCTACATGGGCCTTGGTCAATGCACTTTGACCGAGGTCCTTGTCGTTCCACGTTGGCTGCCATTGCCACTGGTTCAGGGTGTTTTTGATCGCTGTTTTTGGAATTTTTAGAGATTCGTCCCGACCTAATATAGTCATGGGTCTTTGCCAGTCTTTGATGGATCCAATTCGGATTAGTTGGGGGTCAAAGATGGGATGCTAGAAGAGATTTGACTAGGTTTGACTTATAAAAATGAAGCACATCATTCGAAAAGGTTGGAATTGGTAGTGGAGGGTATTGATCTTGGTCTAGAGGTCTTGGAATTTGTCAATTGAAGAATCTATAAGAAGAGAAGAGATTTGCATTTTTTCCTCTCAAGTGGAGAGGTTTTGGCCTTGGCTTTGGAACCTACATTATGTGTTCTTGTGTACTATTTTTATTCTTGTTTTGGTAGTTGTTTGATGATAAACAAACACAATAATAAGTAAAGAAGCTAATAAGTAATAAAAACTTAATATACATCACACACAGTTATCAAGAAATATAAATCATCCTATCCATTTCCTTGTAGATTTCTCAACATGGTATCAAAGCTAAGGTTAGCTAAGGGTAATGAATATCTCTAATACACTAAATAAGTTCCTAAAGAAGTTTATGAAGGTGGAAAGTCAAATCAAGAAGGGCATGAAGAAAGTATGGGATCTCCTATTTTCTTCTAAGAAGGAAGTGACAAATACATCTACAAAGGATGAAGGATTATTCTCAACACTCACTGGCACATTTCAAGATAAGAATATTTGGGTGATCGAAAATGGAGCATCAAGGCATATGACTGGTCAAAATAAGAAATTGAAGACATTATCAAAATGGAAGTCTTCTTACACCATAGAAATTGGTGATAATAAAAGCTACCTTGTGAGAGGAATTGGATCAACCTTGACTGAGTTGGAAAATGGAGGAAACATTCATCTCAAAAATATCTTATGTGTTCCAGGTTTGCACAAGAATTTACTTTCCATTTCATGCTTAGAATACAAAGGGTGATCTAGTTGCATTCATTGATGGAAAGATTGTAGTATGGGGTAAAAATTCAAGCATAAGAGATGCAAGAATTATTGGGATTCCTAAAGGAAGACTCTACAGATTGATAAATCCCCTCGCTCAAGGTTTGGTTCACATTGAAGTTATCCCATGTGAACTTTGGCATAGAATATTTGGTCATACCCACTACAAAATATTACCAACCCTAAGTTACATAGTAAATGGCATCCCTAAATTGAAAGAAGATCATGAAGGAGTTTGAAAGGGATGTGCACTAGGTAAGAGCACATTAGTCATTCTGATGTTTGTGGTCCTATGACTCCAAAGTCACTTGGAGGTCATATATACTATGTCACTTTCATATATGACCATTCAAGGAAAACTTGGGTTTACTTAATGAAATCCAAGGATGGATTCTTTACCAAATTTCAATATTTCAAAGCTAAAGTAGAGAAGATTACAAAAAGTAGAATCAAGATATTGAGATCTGATAATGGAGGAGAATATACTTAAAAAGAACTTATAGCCTTCTGCAAGGAGTTTGAGATTAAGAGGGAGTTGATAGTCCCATATAATCCTGAGCAAAATGGAGTTTGGGAATGAAATAATCGATCCATTAAAGAAAGTGTGAAAGAAATGCTACATGATCAAGATTTTCCGAAAATCCAGTGGGGGTGAATCAACAAAGACAATTGTTTACATACAAAATCGAAGTCCCCACAGGTCACTAGACAACTTGACTCCTGAATAAGTATTCACTAGGAAGAAACCAAGTGTATATCATCTCCGAATTTTTGGTTGTCATGTTTATATTCATATACCGAAGGACAAGAGAAAGAAGTTGGATCCTTTAGGCATGAAGGGAACATTTGTTGGCTACAATAATTTTTCAAAGGCCTATAGGATCTACATAAAAGAAGGACACAAAATAGAAGTAAATTGAGATGTGGTATTTGAAAAAGGTATTGCATTCAAGAAATCAAAATATCTCCCTATGGACTTTGATGATGAAGAACTTCCGGTATTTTAAGAGGATAGGGAAGAAGAAGAATCAAATCATGAAGATGAAGGTCCCAGTGAACCTATACAACCTGTGGTAATACTTGAGAATATAAAGAGACCTAATTGGTTGAAATCCACCCAATTAGATGCAAAGGGTCATGGTGCAACTAAAGGCACATTTATAGAAAGCAAGAAGCCCAAAAGGTATTCAGGGTATGCAACATATATGACAAAGTTAATAGAATAAGAGCCATCCACTTTTGAGGAAGTTGTTAATCATAAAGAATAGAAAGGTGCTATGTATGAAGAATAGCAATCGATAATGAAGAATGGGGTATGGGAGATCATACGTAGCCCTAAAAACAAGTTTGTGGCAACTTCCAAGTGGTTGCACAAAATTAAACATGTGACAAACGGAAGTATTGACAAGTATAAGGAAAGATTTTTGGCTAGAGGCTTCTCTCAAGAAGAAGGCATGGATTCTGAAGAGACATTATCTCCAACAGCAAGGTATACAACTATTCAATCATTGGTCTCTTTGGTGGCATTGATGGGATGAAATTTACATCAAATGGATGTTAAGACTGCATTCCTAAATGACACAATTGATGAGGAAGTGTGTGTATATATATATATATATATGTATATTATATATATTATATAATATATATATATATATATATATATAGTAAAACCCTTGGTATTTGAAGTCAAAGATAGAGAGGCATATGTTTGTGGGTTGAAGAAGTCATTATATGGCCTTACTCAAGCACCACGGGCATGGTATGCAAGGATGGATGCATACCTTCAAAGGTTAGGCTTCACAAAAAGTTTTTTTGATCCGAACCTTTATTTCAAGGTTGTAAAAGGTGAGTCTGTAATCATTCTTATGTATTTGGATGATCTTATCTTGAAAGGTGTGGAAGTTCGAATTCAAGAATGCAAGGATAAGATAACAACATAATTCGATATGAAGGATCTTGGGTTAATGCACTATTATTTGGGACTAGAAGTCTGGCAAGGACTTGATGAAATCTATCTAGGTTAAGGGAAGTATGTGATCGAGATGTTGAAGAGGTTTGACATGATGGATTTCAAACCAATGACAAACTTGATGATCACAAACTTGAAGAGACTAAGGAGTTCTCAATCTAGCCCAGTGGATCCTACAAGGTATAGAAAATTGATTAGCTCACTGATGTACTTGGTGAATACTCAACCAAACATATATTTTGCAGTGAATATTTTCATTCAGTTCCAAGTGGATCTGAAGCATGATCATTGGATAGCAGCCAAGCACATACTGAGATATCTGTAAGGAACACTCCACTACTTCCTAAATCATGATAGGAGGAATGATGTCCACTTGATTGGATATACAGATTCCGACTGGGGAGGCAGTGAACAAGATAAAAGGAACACTATAGGAGGATGTTTTATTTTGGGATCCTCCATGATCTCACGAATGAGAAGAAAGTAATATAAAATTTCTTTAAGTAGTGTTGAGTTTTGTATTTGTTTCTCGAAGGCAGTTCTTGGTTGCAAAACTGCACCGAGAAACCAACTTGACCATTATTCAGGTTCAAGATGGCCCTCGAACTAGAGGGGGCTCCCTCAAGTGTTGTGAGGATTTTTAATGTTTGTCACTATCACTAAGAAACAATCTATGAATCACAACAACCAAATCTAGGATTTGTATAGGTGGCTGTAGATGAGACACAAATACCTAGTTAACAAATAAAGCCCTCTCTTACAGAGGCCTTGTCAAAGTGCCAATGTTCAACTATGGCAGAAAAACACAACTATAAAGAGTTTGTTATAAGAATAGAAGATAAATTAGATAATTAAGTACACTTCTTGAATACCTAATCATATAATATAGCATAGGCATAAAAAATAGTCTTTATAGCCCACATAGATACATTTAAGAGATGAAGAAAGGAAACAATTTAATGATGCAGAGGTACTAATTTAAACAACTTGTTCAATGTGCTAATATCAATAATGATAATAATTTTGCAAGGGTTATCAGGGAGGTTGATCCTCAACCTATCCTTACCTATTAATCCTATATTACCTCAAATGTATGAAGGAAGAATATATGTATCACAGGAAAAAGCACACATAAAAACCAATTTTTGTCATAAAACTTAAGCCAGAAACCCATGATTAAAAATTCAGCAGCAAGAGATTTTACAAAAACGGCCAAGATTTTGGAATCAAATTCCAACCCCTTTACATTCAAAATAAAAAAATATATAATTACATCAAGCTAATTGTGTCTATATTTCTAGACAAATATAAACAATAGACTAAAAATAAAAATAATTTGTACACAGTCTGCAAGAAATTAGAAACTGATCGATAGTCCACTACCTCCAAATATGGAGTTGGTTTACTAGTACTAATTTTACTCCTTAAAATTTGGATATGATCCTTTGATAAGTGAAACTTTTCCACCTGATGAATGAATATCAAGACAATTGTCGAAATTAAAACAAATGTAAAATTGTGGCATAATGTCCTAAATAGTTGGAGCTACGAGTTGGAAATTCAGAACTTCTTCCTTGAACCTTGTCAAATGGGCCACTTAATATTTGACTGCTAAAGGTTTGCCTGAAAATATTCATTTGTTAATTTGGATATTCGATCCTTGAACTATTTTCTCATTATCTACCAAGAAATCTGGAATTAATCTTCACCTGCCTTCCTAAAATTTGAAGATGATATTTGCCAAAGATGTGTTAACTACTGCTAGGTGTTTTGTACTGAGTCCTTAGAATGTCCATTGTACACATGAAAATCTATTAGGCCCGCTAACATTTAGCAACATCTACATACACTTGTCACCTAAATTCAATTTTCTAATACGAGATAACTTGTTATGATCTTGACTTGCGAGAAATTCCAGAATACCAAATATGTGAAGAAATACAACCTAGAACACAGAATAAAATGAGAAAAAAAAAGTATTTTATTATTCAGAGATAAAAGCAATGTTGACTTGCCTCTGTGAGGGGGAAACCTTTAGCAGAGCAGAGCTCGATACAAAATAAGACACAATGATCTTTCACTTCTAACTATGACTATTTATAGGTAAATGACCTTCAAAAACCTAACAATTAGTGGTCCTTTGCATAACATGGGTTAACCACTTTATTTATTAATTATGGCCCATTGCAACTAACTCTGGTCCCTTTCTTAAATGCAGGTCAGCCACTTATCGAGCTTTATTGACCCTTTAACTAACTATAACTATGACTCGACCCTATTACATAAATAAAGGGCTTAGGGTTGGACCCTAACATGCCCTCCCCCATGAAAAGCAGCGTTTTCCTCAAGGTTGAAGATGCGGAAATTGTTGAAGAATAGTGGTTGGTTCCTAGGTCACATCTTCTCGAGAGGTGTCTTTCCACTTGAGGAGGACTTCCTTGATCGTGCGGTCGCACAGATTTCGTTCTCGCGTATCGAGGACCTATTCAGGTTGGAGCCAGAGTGAACCTTCTTCATCTAATTTAGGTAGACTGGTTTGAATTTTGTAATTGTTCCCCACCACTTTCTTGAGGCATGATACATGGAAGACTGGATGGAGTTTTGAAGTTAGTGGCAAGGCCAGCTTGTAGGTTACTACTCCAATGCACTGAAATATTTGATAAGGTCTGTAGAATTTTGGAGCTAATTTCTGGCAACCTTTTCTTTGAGTGATGTTTTCTTATATGGTTGCAGCCGTAGGAATACCTGATCCCGTTATTGAAATGTGTGCTCTGGATGATGTTGGTCTACCTATTGCTTCATTCGATTTTGAGCTTGATGGATATTATCTTTAAGACGAGCTAGCATGGCTACACGGTTCTCTAAGAGTTGATCAACTGCTTGCACCTTATAGCATCTAGGGATATAAGAAATAGGTGAAGGTGGGAGTTGTCCATACACTGCTTCATATGGACTCATCTTGGTGGCTTCATGATAGTTAGTATTATATTACCATTCAGCTAAAGGTAGCCACTGCACCCATTGATGCTAATTTTCTGAGGTGAAGCACCTTAAGTATGTCTCCAAACATTTGTTGACTACCTCAGTTTGACCATCAGTTTAGGGATGATAGGAAGTACTTAGTTGGATTTTGGTGCCTTGTAGCTTGAAAAGTTCTTTCCAAAAGTTATTGGTGAAAGTTGGGTCAGGATCAGACATAATGGAAGTGGGCATGCCATGCAGTGTGAAGATTTGGTCCATGAAAGCTTGAGCCACCAAAGTGGGGGTACATGGGTGGGGTAGAGCGCAAAAATGAGCATATTTAGAAAGTCTGTCCACAATCACCATGATGACTGATTTATTGCCTGACTTTGGGAGACTAGTAATGAAATCCATAAAAACATCCGTCCAGACAAAGGTAGGGATTGACAATGGTTGTAAGGTGCCTGGTAACTTGTTTGTTTCTCCTTTGTGGCATTGACACGCATCACATTCAGCTACAAAAGTAATAATGTGAGTTTTCATGCTTGTACAAAAGAAAGAATGACGAGTGTGAACAAAAGTAATAATGTGAGTTTGCATGGCATGTAGTGGGAGATGAGTGCAACTCTGCCAAAATGCACATTTTGAGGGTGGATGTTGGCGATATAAATACTCTATCCTTGTATCTAAGAATATCATCCTTCCAAGAGTAACCAACTGAGGAATTAGGATATGCACTCAAGTTATTAATGAGCTGGGAGAGAGAGGGGTGTAAAAAAAATTCCTTGTGAGCTTCTTCGATCCAATTTGGTATGGGAAGAGACATTGATAGCAGGGGGCTTTCATCCTCAAATTGGCGTGATAAAGCATACACTACTACATTGTCACGCCCTTTCTTGTAAATTATCTCATAATCATATAGCAACATTTTGGCTAGCCATTTATTTTGTTTTGGCCAGGATAAACATTGCTCCAAAAAATATTTGAGGCTTTGATGGTCTGTTCGGATTTGGAAACATCACCCCAATAAGTATGGTTGCTAGGTATCTACTACATGTAATATGGCCATCATCTCTTTCTCATAGGTAGATTGTCCCAGATATTTCCCACTCAGTTGTTGGCTGGTGAAAGCCAAGGGTCGACCTTCCTGCATTAAGACAACACCAATACTAGTACTTGAAGCATCACATTCAATCACAAAAGATTTGGTGATGTCGGGTAGAGCCAATACTGGAGTGGAACACATGGCCTACTTGAGAGGCATAAATGCCTGTTGTGCTACATCAGTGCAGAGGAATGAATTTTTCTTGATAAGGTTAGTGAGGGGTCTAGCAATGTGACCATAATTGTAGACAAATTTGTGATAGTAGCCGGTGAGACCCAAGAATCCCCTCAAACTTTTCAAGGTTTTTGGTTGGGGACAATCTTGCATTGCTTGTATCTTTTTGGGATCTACCCTAGACACCTTCACGACCCACAATGTGTCCCAAATACTTGACTTCTTCCATGCCAAAAGAGCGCTTGGAAAATTTAACAAATAATTTGTGATTTTGGAGCAGTTGCAAGAGCAGGTCTACAAGTTTAATATGTTTTTCCCAGGTTAGGCTGTAGATGAGAATGTCATCAAAGAAAACAAGGACAAATTTTTGGAGATATGGTTTCAACAGGTGATTGATGAGGGTTTGAAAAGTGGATGGGGCATTACAGAGACCAAATGGCATGACCAAGAATTCATAATAGCCTTCATGAATTCAGAAAGTAGTCTTTGGAATGTCTACTTCTTTCATGCGTATTTGGTGATAGCCAGAGCGAAGATTTAGCTTAGTAAGAATTACACACCATGTAGTTCATCAAGTAGATCATCAACAACCGGGATAGGGAATTTGTCTTTGACAGTGAGCTTGTTGAGGGCTCGAAAGCCTGGACACATGCACCATTGCCCATCTTTCTTGAGCACCATGACCACTGGTGATGAATAAGGACTGATGCTAGGACGAATAACACCAGCTTCAAGGAGTTCCTTGATGATTTTTTCACTTTCATTCTTTTGGGCAAAAGGATATCAATATGGGTGAAAATTCGGTGGTTGTGCCCCTGGAACCAAAGTGATGCTATGATCATGTTCCCCTCTAGAGAATGGAAGCTCTTTAGGTTTGTCAAATACCTATTGGTGGCAGTTTAAGACCTGTTGCATATCAGGATGAATATGAAGAGTAGTGGGTTTTGTGGCTTGGATGGCATTAAACTGGGCGATAATTCGTGATGGCCTTTTTTCAACAACTTTTCCATTCGACGTGAGCTAAAGATAGAAGGAGCACTTGCCTGGAGTCCATAGAGGGTATGCACATTTTCACTCTACTTAAAGCTCATATATAGCTCCTACAAATCGATTGTGATTGGGCCTACTGTGTGAAGCCATTCAACACCCAAGACAATGTCACAACCACCCATGTTAATTGCAAACATGTGGGTCTTTAGGTGGTAGTCTCCCATCTAAAAATTAATATTTTTGCAGTGGCCTTCACATTTCATTGTCCCCCCATCAGCAATCAGGACTTGGAAATTAGAGATTGCCCTTACAAAACAATGAACAACTTCGGCAACTCGTTGATGGCTAAAGTTATGAGTGCTGTCACTATCAATAAATACTACTACATGGTGTTGTTTAATAAAGCCTCTGATTTTGAGAGTTTGGGGCGCAGAAATGCTCGCCAAAGCATGTAGTGAGATAATTGGTTCCTCTGGCGTAGTTGTGAGCTCATTGTCCTGCTGGGTTTCCTTAACTTCGTCCTTTGGTCCCCCAATGGGTGGGGTTTCCTCCAATGAGTTGTGATCAGTAACATCAATTTGAAATAATTTTGGTTCCTTGCATTTATGCCCCAGGGAGTATTTGTCATCACAGTAGTAGCACAATCCTTGTTTTCTTCTTTCAGCCATTTCTACCGGGGACACCTTTTGAACCTTAAGTGTTTGGGTAGGGCCCTGAGCCTGGGTGGGGCGTCCCTTGGCTATGAAATTTGGATGAGCAAACTGGGAAGCTAAAGCACATTCCACTTTGATAGCATTTGTGCAAGCGTCTTGTTTAGTCAATTTAGTGTGTCCCAAATTGCTACATTAATTATCAATCCAGGATTCGTAAACTGATGAAGTGTGGCGCACTATATGTGTAAGACAGCCTCTTTCTTGATTAATTTCTTTAACTATGTTAGTAGGAGTGTCCTAAATTCTCACACTTGTTTTCTTTCTCCTACTTTTCCTTACTGAGCTACTCTTGGGTGTTTCAGGTGGACCTTGAAAGAAGTTTCTAACCAAAAACTGTTCTGAGGTGTCCTTCTTTTCCTTCAACTATTTTTCAATCAAAATTTTCACAAGCCCGTGATGGTACAGGTGGGGTTCTATGCCCTCCAGATTCTTTTGGACAATTATGGACATCTTTTTCAGACTATTCAATAAAAAGTAAGGCAAATTAATGGTTTGATTTTCTAGAAAATTCATTAGCAACCGGGTGTGGTACATATACATGGACCCAAATCGTCCTTCACATGTAATAAACTTTGGATTATCAATAATAGACTGGCCCACTTTTCTTCTAAAGCAGAGATAGGGATTCCACATTTGAAAATGGTTATATCCATACCTAGATTGTGTAGGATAACCCTCCAGGCCCTCTCATCAAAGCTTTTGTTTTTGAACCATTGTTCCCCCTCCTGTGGGAGTTCCGTTGAGGCTGCTATAGATGCCTCTGTGACAGAAAATTTAAGGTCTCCAACCTCAATTTCCACGCCATTAAAATACCTCACAAAAGTCTTCGTAACTTCTTTATTGTAACCTCTAAATTTTTGGATGAATTGTAGCCACCGTGTCTTCCTTAGTATGCTTTTCAATTGCAGGTACTCCTCCATGAATTTGGGCCCTTCCGGTTCTGCATTTAACAAAAGACCCATTCCTTTCCCCTGCCTTAAAATACATCTGCGTGAGTAATGGATGAACGGAGGTGAAACGGCTGTGTTAGTGGGGAATGGAAAAGGTTTATGGAGAAAAACCAGTAGTCATAAACGAAAGAGCAGAGAACAGGTAATGAGAATGAGTTCTCGGGGATGTAAAAAGGCCAGAAATGACAAACGGAATAGTATGGGAATAGAGTGAACTCGGCTTTTGAGATAGAAGGCTGCGAAATAGGCGTGAGTATGTTTTCAAAATGGCTGCGGATTTGTGCGGTAGGGAAGAGCTGTGATCAAATAGATTACGTCCTCATAATTACCCAGTTCGGCAGGTGGAATGCCAACGTACCAATAAACACGAGTTAAATTTGGAGGCAGATCATAAGGCCATTTAAAAATTAATGCAAGGTTCGTGGAGGAATCATGTAAAGGTCGTGGAGCGGTTATGGAAGCTATCAATGCTAATCATTACATTTAATGGAGCCATGGTTTCATAACTATATAGAATGTGCCTTAAAATGCTACTTGAAATGAATCTTACTCATACCTTGGAATTTTTGCCACTTCCATCCATTAACCTTTGATTAGCTGCTTCCTGTTGGTGCTTTAGGTGCTTTATATATTCAACATATTTTCCTTTGTCATACCTGCATTTGGTTCCCATTATGTTTTGGGCTAACATCTGACTGTCAGTGCTGAATAACAAAGTGTTAGCTGCGGAATCAACAACTAGCTATGGAATCAGTTTGTAGCTGTGGAAACTGAATTCAGCTATATAAATTGACACAGTGGACATATGACTGAATGGAGATGGATGGATGATGACTAAGTGAATGAAAACTGGTCATGAAAGGACTTTTATTGGCAGAATATGATGATAAAATGAAATGAGATGAAGTGAAATGACATGAGACTTATGAAATGAGAGAGACTTTTTTTTTTTGGAAAATATAGGGCGTCATAAGGTTCTAATTTTCGCCCTGTATTTTCTGTATAAGACTACCAATCAGTGATTGGTTTTCAGGCTTATACAAAGTTTTTTTTTTTTTTTAACAAAAAAAGAACAAGGACTAGGTTGGTGGAGAAGAAGGATTCTTCTTCACCAGCCTTATTGCAGAATTATCCTGAAAGATTTTGACAAATTCCTTTGAGAGTGGCTTATGATAGATCTTTAATATGTGACCATTCACAATAAGAGGAGTTTGATATTCATCAATGGTTTTTGAATTCTAACTGCTCCATGCTAAAGAACTTGTCAATCTCAAATGGCCAAGCCATGAATCTAAATTTACTTTGGAAAATCTTTGAATTGGAATCAAATAGCAATCCCAATCTCCTTCTTGAAACTTTTTCTCTTTGATGTATTTGTCATGCCACTTAGCTCTTTGATATTGAACTAGATCAGTTCTTAGGATTGCCTCTTATCTGATCTCATCTAGTTCATTCAATTGCTCCATTCTATGCTTTTGGGCTTCTGATAGATCCATTCCCAACTGAACTGCCATCTTGAACGTTTTAACTTGGAACTCAATGGCGAGTATGACTTCTTTCCCATAAACAAGTTCATAGGGAGAATGTCCTGTTGTATTTCTCCACGTAGTTCTATAGGCCCATAAGGCTTTAGGAAGCCTTTCTACCCAATCTCTTCTGTGTAGATGAACAGTCTTGGCAATGATGGCTTCAAGAAATTTGTTTGTAGACTCCACTTGACCATTTGCTTGCGGATGGTAAGGAGTAGATTTTCTATGCTTGACTTTGTATTCTTCCATCATCTTCTCCACCAGGTTGGATGTGAATTGACCTCCCTGATCTGTCACAATTTCTCTTGGAACACCAAAGTGAGTAAAAATATCCTCATAAAGAAAACTAATAACTGAATGTTCAGTAGCAGAAAATAATGCTTTGGGTTCTACCCATTTAGTGACATAATCAATACATACCAATATATACTTTCTTTGTTTAGATGGTTAATAGGTCCAATGAAGTCTAAAGCCCATTTTTCAAAGGGTTTGATGAGTACCTGTGGCTGCAATGGCATTTCATTTGAAAGGGTAGGTTTCCCTACTCTTTGGCAGCTGTCATACCTTTTGACATATTGTTTTGCATATTTGAAGAGGGATGGCCAATAATATCCTAAAGAGAGGATTTTATAGACTGTCCTTTTGTCAGAAAAGTGTCCGCTACATGGTTCATCATGACATGCTTTGAGAATATCAGGCATTTCATCTTCCCTAACACATTTTCTGATCACAAGGTTTGGCCCTGTTTTAAACAATTCATTAGAAATTGATGAATATTTTGAACTCTCTTGAATAATCTTTCTTCTTTCACCAGGAAATAAATGTGGAGGTAGTTTCCCTGTAACCAAATAGTTAGCTATATCTGCATACCAAGGAGTCTTAGTAGTTACTGCAAATAAATATTCATCAGGAAATTTTTTCTCTACAAGAGAATATTCTTTAGTATTCTGAATCCTAGACAAGAAATCAGCTACTGCATTTTGTTTCCCTGGTCTATCTAACACAATAATATTTAATTCCTGTAAAAGTAGGAGCCACCTTGTAACCCTGCCATTAGTAATGGGTTTGTTCATTAGATATCTAATTGCAGAATGATTAGTATGAATAAAATTTTAATAGCCTGTTATATAATGTCTGAACTTATTGATTGCATGTACAACAAATAAGAACTGTTTTTCAGTGACAGTATAATTCAACTCAGTGGGAATTAAATTTTTACTGGTATAGTAAATGGCATAAGGAACTAAATATTTTTGACCCAACACAGTTCCTAGAGTTGTATTTGAAGCATCTATAGAAATATGGAAAGGAAGTTTCCAATTTGGTCCTCTCAAGATAGGCGCTTCAGATATTCTTGTTTTCAAAGTTTTAAATGCTGATTGGAAATCAGGATCCCATTTGAATTCACAGTCTTTTGTAAACAGTTTGAAGAGTGGAGATGCTATTTTGGTGAAGTGTTCTATAAATCTCCTATAATATCTAGTAAATCCTAGAAAACTTATAACGTCTTTTTGATAATTTGGAATAGGTAACTTGGAGATGACTTCAAATTTTGATCTATCAACTGTAATCCCATCCCCTAAAATATGATGTCCTAAAACAATACCTTCAGTAAACATCATAAAGCATTTTTCATGGCTTAATGAAAGGTTTTTTTCTTTACATATTATAAGGAATTTTTCCAAATTTTCTAATGCCTCTTCAAACGAATCACCATAAACTATAAAATCATCCATATATACATCTACACAATCATGGATTAGATCAGAAAAAATTCCTAGTACTGCTCTTTGGAATGTTGCGGGTGCATTACATAATCCAAAAGGAAGCACTCGATAAGAAAAAGTTCCCCATGGACAGGTAAAGGTGGTCTTATCCTGATCTTCAAGTGCTACCTAAATTTGATTATACCCACTAAAACCATCCAAAAATGAAAAGTACTTTTTGCTTGCTAATGTATCTAATACTTGATCGATAAAGGGCAAAGGAAAGCGATCCTTCAAAGTTTCTTTATTCAATTCCCTGTAACCAATGCATACCCTCCATTTACCATTCTTTTTAGGTACTATAACCAAAGGAGAAACCCATCGGCTATCTGAAATCGGATAAATTAAGTTTACATTGAGTAGTTTTTGGAGCTCTTCTTTCACTATCTCCCTTAGATTTGGATTCATCCTTCTCTGAGGTTGTCTGATTGGTCTACTGTTTTCCTTGATATAGATATGATGGATGCAAGTCTTAGGGTCAATACCTTTCATATCAATATACTCCCATGCAAATGCAGTAGAATGTTTTTGCAAGATTTTGGCTAGTTCTTCCGTTGTGGCTTTTCCAAATTTTTGTTGATATTTAATGTTTTACCTGGAAAAATCTCAATGGTAGAACTACTGAACTCTTCCATAGAGTAAAGAGACATTTGTCTTGATTATAAATACTCAATGTCAGAATCTAACTGAAATTGTGTGTGGTCATATTCTGAAAGTGTTTCAAAATTTTCTAATGTGTTCAGAATTTGACTATCTTCACTAATTTCAGAAATGGTAAAGACAGGTTGTATACTATCCTCATCATCGACCCATTCATTGTCTCCTACTTCTGTAATTGCTTTTGTTGGAGGATGCAAATTGAATTTCTTTATCAAACTACCATCAGAAATGTACATATCCCTAGATCTACAACTAATGAAAGCATCAGCTGTGGCTAGCCAAGGTCTTCCTAAGATGAGTGGGTGCCCTCCTAAATTACTCTTAGGAGTCAAAATCATAAAATCTATTGGATATTCCCAAGAATCTAGGGAGACTAAAATATCTTCTAGTACACCATCAGGTTTGATTATTGATCTATCTGCAAGTTGCAGTAAGGTGGGTGTAAAAAGAAGATTAGGAAGTTTAAGCTGTTCCATAGTCTGTCTACTCATAATGTTGATAATAACCCCTTAGTCAATCAAAGTGTTTGGAATTTCTATCCCATTTATATGCGTCTTGACAATTGGACTTCCTAGATCTACATACTTCTGCATGGTAATTTTTCCCATCATGATATTTGCAATTTTTCCTACCAGGTGGATTCTTCTTGTATCTCTTGGTTTCCTTCCTGGTCTTTTGAGACTCAACTCCTTTATTGTTTTTACTAGAATAGGAATCTCTCTATTGGCTTGTAGCAAGGGAATCTTGATATAGACATTCTTCAATTCATCTAGAAAATCATAGTCAGGCAGCAAGATTTGTTTTTCCACCCCTTTGTCAATTTGTAATCTTTTAGGGAAAGGAGGTGTGGATGAAGATGCAAGTTTCTCAACTATAGGAGTTGTGGGGGTTGACTCTTTTTCTTTTTCTTTTTATTTTTGAATGATTGGGTTTTGAAGAAATGCTTCCTCAGAACCTTTATTGACTTTAAGAGAATCCTCCTTAGAAGTACCTTGCTCTTGAACATCTATAGAAGGTTTTTCTAAAACTCTACCAGATTTGAGTTGAACATCATTAAGAGGAACAATCATATAGGTAGGAAATTGTTGTCCTTCTACCATGTAAGCATTCTGAGGATTTTAATTGTTTGGATTTGGCAATGGCAGAGCTGGTAGTTGATTTGTCTTTTGTTGAAATGGAAGCAAGAGTTGAGGATTTGGATTTTGTTGAGAAGGTTGTTGTTGTGGAAGTGGCAATGAAAGTTGTGGATTTTGATTTGGAAGTTGTGGAGTTTGTTGATTTTGAAAAGATGGAGGATATTGATAAAATTGAGCAAATCTGCCATAAGGATTTTGCATCCCTTGTGCCCATGATTGATATGAATTTTGAGGTTGGGGCCAATGTTATTGCCAAGAATTCCAATTTGGCGGGGGCTGAAAGTTAATAGGGTTGTTAAATCCTTGATTTTGTTGCCCCTGCCAAGGTCTTCTTGAAACAAAACAAAGGGACTATATTGAATTTGGATCCTCTTGAAAGACAACTTTAAGCCCAGGGATTGAAGGACAATCCTTGGTCTCATGACTTTCTGATCAAATCATACATGTTTATACAACTTTTGCATCCAAGGGGCATTCCCTTAGAGCATGTTTCTTCCTACATCTTGGACAAAATATGGCCAAGCCGTCAACTTCTGTTTTCTACTTGTATTTTAAGGGTGTCTAGTTGTTCGCTAAGGCTCCCTAGAATATCAGTTTTAAATTCATCAAGCATATTGTCAATCTCTACCCTACTTAATGATCCAGTTGCAGATTTGTTTGCTCTAATAAGAGAAGGATCTCTAGGCCCTTTTCCCATTTTATATTTTCCTCTCGAGAAATGGACACATAGTTCTGCGATGTCATGAAGTGGAAGTTGAGAAATATCTCCCTTCCCCATCATGTTTAAAATATCTATCCATTCATCTCTAATGGATTTCAATAGAAGAACTTTCAAGGTTTCCTCGTCTAAATTACTCATTTTTTCTCTCTTTAAGTTGTATTGAAATCTTTCAAGTAAATCCTCCAAGTTTTCATCTTCTTTTTGCATCATTTTGAATACCTCATCCTTATGATTGGTGGGCATACAGTGGTCTAGGTATCTATCCAAAAATGTTTGTTTCATATCATTCCAAGTCCTAATAGATTGAGTGACCAATCCCATGAACCATTTCAGAGCGGCTCCTTTCAATGTTGAAGGAAACAGCTTGAGTTTTTGAGAGTCTTCCATATAGTCATAGGTTCAACACAAGACTTCAAACTCAAATAGAAATGTTTCAAGATCCTCACTTCGCAACCCATAAAAGTTTGGGAGGACAGATGGTGAGATGTTTTTCATTGTTGCATGGATTTCCTCATCAAATATAGGGAATCCAAATGAGTTATCTCCTTCCCTATTTCCCCCATTATTACCTCTACCTCCACCATTGTTGCCTCCATTATTTCCTCTTCCTCTACCTCTACCCCCTCCTCCAAATCCATCTACTACTTCCTCTGTCATCATAGTTTCCTCAGAGTCTTCTGGTTCTTCTATCAAGGGTGGACGAGAGAGAGTTTCTCCCTTTCCTTCTTCTTCAAGTGATTCTACTTCTTTGATTACAATATGTTCCCATGTAGAAGTGAAGAAAGGTTCTTCTCCTAGATCAGATTTAGTAGATAGTATGGGAGAATCCTCTAATTCAGCTGCTGCTCCTTGAATTCCATGAATCCTAAGGCTGGGAGTAGATGGAGGTGAATCTTGTCTATGCCTTGAAGTAGCTGGAGTTGTGAAAATCGAACTCTTGGCCCTAGCTATAAACCTTCCCCTAGAATCTCTTGCTCTATGCATGTCATTTTTTTATTTTTATTTTTTCCAAGTCAGGCTAATAATTCTCTTTCTGATCTTCTAGATCACACTAGGTGCAAGAATAGAGCATAATCAAGAAATTATTGAATTAATAACTCTTTTTTTCTGATCCTCTAGATCACACTAGGTGCGAGAGGAGAGCATACTTCAAGGAGTTATCAATTTTCCCTTTTTTTGTGTTAGAGATTGGCTACCTAGTTACATTTCCCCGGCAACAACGCCAAAATGTTTAGTCAATTTAGTGTGTCCTAAATTGCTACATTAATTATCAATCTGGGATTCGTAAATTAATTATCAATCTGGGATTCATGCAAGACAACATCTTTCTTACTTTTTATCAATTTTATCTTGTTTTTGGGGGTTTTATCTTGGTTTGTCTCCTAATGCAAATGATAATCCTATTCCTAAGTTTTAAGAATACTTTAGAAGGCAAGTTTTGGGTATAGATTTTAAGGCAATTATATCCTCTATAATTATTTCCAGAAATTAACACTTGAGAAGGTCTTAAAACATACTAGTGATGAAATTAATACTTGAACAAGAATAAAAATATGTTGCTATTCAAATCAAACAAATAATGAACTACTGATCATGAAATCATTATCTTTGCTGCTTATCTAAATACAGAAAGAAAAATGAGTTATGCTACTGCACTCAACAAATCAAAAGCTGCAAACGAATAAAAGTAAAATCAATTCACTTCATTCATAGTCCTATAGCTCGCCAAGTAGTCTAAGCTATGGATTTAGGAGATAACATCAATGATATGAGAAATTTGATATCAAACTGTAGAAAAGTAAAAGTAAAATCAAATCACATCATTCATAGTCCGATAACTCGCTAAGTAGTCTAAGTTATGGCTTTAGGAGATAACATCAATGATATGAGCAGTTTGATATCTAATTGCAGAAAAGTAAAACTAAAATCAAATCACATCATTCATAGTCCGATAGCTCACCAAGTTGTCTAAGCTATGGCTTTAGGAGATAACGTCAATGATATGAGTAGTTTGATATCTAATTGCAGAAAAGTAAAACTAAAATCAAATCACATCATTCATAGTCTGATAGCTATGGCTTTAGGAGATAACTTCAATGATATGAGCAATTTGATATCTAAACTAACTAACAAAGCAAGTGAATAAGACTGAAATCAAAGCACAACTGGAATTAAAAAAAACCAAGAAAAGCAAAGTCAGCAAAGAGGCTAATCTCATGTCACTAGTTATTGCAAAAATTGTATGAAAATGCCCGGGCCTACTCTATCCTGAAACACACACATTGATCAGTGTTAGCAACAATATACAAATCTTGAAAAATCATGTACAGGAATGAAATGTTAATACCATAACAAATGAAATATACACAAGTGGATAACTATGAAATATGTGCAATGGAAATAAGGAAACAATACATAAAAACTTTACAGCAATAAAGAAAACAAAACCTTAGTGTGCAGGGGCCCTCTGCACGGTCTTGGCCAATAGGCTATCAATCTAGAATTATGCTCACGCAGTCATATAAAACAAAGTCTGATTATATTGCAAAACAGAGGAAGAATCCTCTCGTTACAGCAGCAAGACCAGTCCATGGCATAGTACAAAGACTAACAGCAAAACAACAACAAAAACTAACTAGTTCTATGCATGTGCAAACACATTATTTATAAGAAAAATCTCGTAACTGTTTTCCTATGAAACATATTCAACTAAGGACACATAAAAAGACAGTGGCCATGAGTTTAGCATGATGATTGCTGAGATCATTCAATATATCAAAAGTGGCGGTTGGATTCACATTGTGGGGCAGTCTACAGCTGTCAAGATGAGCCCCATGGCTCTAGGAACGGTTTTGTATCCTTCACGTGTTTGAAAACAGAGTCCTGTTGCCGTAGGACTCATTTTTTTTACCACTGTTGACCATGACTTTCCTTAATGAATCTGGCTGAACCAATAGGACCTGATCCATGTCTAGGTCATTCTTAACTTGCCCACGTGCCTTGTTTTGCTTGATGACACCTGCAACCTAGAGTTTAACAAAAACAACTGCGGAAAGTTGAATCAGTTGCGGAAAGTGGTTGCATTCCCCAGCTAATGAGAAAAATCTAAGTCAAACAACAAACATAAAAACATAGTTAGAAAACCACTTAAATGCTCTTTTAGAATCAATATGCAATGATGTTTGATAGTTTATGAGGTACTTGTGAGGGGAAAAAGTCTAGGAAAGTGTGTAGGAGAGATGTAGCTTCAGGGCTCAACACATCTATCCATGTAGGTGGGTGGTGCATTAGGACATGCGCTTGGATGGCTTCCTTCAGACCACTTATAAAACATTTCAACTAGAATTCATCTCCTAGACCTTTTGTTCAGATTGCCAATGTCTCGAAGGCTGCAATGTAGTCTTTTACTGTGCCTGTCTATCAGAGCTTAGTAAGACGACCCAAAAAGTTAGATTCTTTGTCAAAGTGGTCACAAAGTGATTTTGACAACACCTGCCAAGTTATGTTCCTGAGATAGAATTTTTGATGCCACTACCACCATTTCCATCTCTCTTGGTCCAAGTAAAGGGCTCCCACACGCAGTTTAGTTTGATCATCACGGATATCATTAAGAATGAAATATTGTTCCATTTGTGCTACCCATACTACCGAATTAAAACCATCAAATTTATACATGTCCAGCTTGGGTGGTTGAGGGTGGGAATGTTGGTGATTTCCATGGAAGTGAATATGATGGCTAGATTCTCCTTCAAGGTCTTCATTAATACCATGTGTCTCCAGATTGCAACCTTGACGTGCTCATATTGAATTGTGCCATGAATTTATCCATTTGTTCCTGGAAAGAATCCAACTTTTTTTCAAGGCACTTGATCTTCTCGTTGGCCATGACTTGAGCTTTGGTTTCTACCATACACAGAGCTCGGTCACTTGACTTCACTTTGAAAAATTTGGGACTACCCGAAAATTGAAGCTGACAAGTGAATGATACCACTGCGATCATCTCGTCATCCTGAATCTTATGGGCTAAGTCTCTTGTAAGCGGCCCAAGAAGGCCTCAGACTCTTTTTTTACTCCGAATGGATTTTTACTACCCGCTGATCAATACTGCAGTGGCCAAATTCCAGAAAACTTGATCCTGCCTAATGTCTTGTGAAAATTGGGCCGAGACTATAAGAGCCACAAGCCTCACTGTGCAGAGGGTTAGATATGCCTGCGAAACCCCAACTGCTGAATGTGAGTTGGACTATGATGACGAAAGAACCCCAATTGCTAGATCTGAATGGTACTAGGGCGGTAGAACCTCAACTGGTGGATCTGATTGTTGCGGCGACGACAGAACCCCAACTGCTAGATCTGAATCGTACTGCGGCGGTAGAACCCCAACTGGTGGATCTAATCTTGCCAATAAGATAATGGGCGATCTTCAGAGAGTCGAGGGAACTATGGTCTCAAAGGAGTGTTAGGTGCTACAAATCACAATATACATAAGGGTCCAACAATAGTACCTGGCCCAAATTTCAGGGCACTAACTAAGGAGGATCAACCATACCCCTAGCTGTACTACCTGACTACCCTATTGTATGCATGAGTAATCTCCTCGAGTGCTGTTCTCAGTGTACTGTAGTAGCAAGACAGCTGACGGCTTATCTAATGTGAGGTTTTAGGTGAACCTAGGGGGCTTTCGATATACCCAGAGGGTATGTGGAAGGCAATCCATGCATGGTTATGTCTAATGCGCTACTACTCGAAGGGGTACCCACAGGGGTTACAAGGGAGTCCAACAAGCGTGACCACCTCTTGTATTTCCTACATGCATGCTTCCCCAAATTCATAGGTTTATGTGCTCAACAATAGATCTTGTGGTTTAAAGATGCTGAAACATGTCTTTGGCCTAAAAAAAAATTCTGCCAAAAATGGAGGTACCACTGGCCCTGGAAAGTGCTATGGTACCACTTGTTATGCTCTTGACCTGCGAAAAATTCTAGAATACCAAATATGCAAAGAAATACAACCCAAAACACATAATAATATGAGTAAAATAATAAGTATTTTATTATTCGGAGATAAAAGCAATGTTCACTTGCCTCTTCGAGGGGGCAAACTCTAGCAAAGAAAAGCTCGATTAAAAAATAAGACTCGATGATCTTTCCCTTCTAACTACGACTATTTATAGCTAAATAACCTTCAACAGCCTAACGACTAGTGGTCCTTTACATAACATGGGTTAACCATTTATTTATTAGTTATGACCTGTTGCAACTAACTGTGTTCCCTTTCTTAAATGCAGGTCAACCAATTACAATTATTAATACGGGCTTTATTGACTCTTTAACTAACAATAACTATAACTTGACCCTATTACATAAATAAAGGGGTCAGGGTTAGACCCTAACATAGGATGCAATTTACGAAATTCTTCACATAAACTAGAGCCTGAAATTCATCATGGAAGCACTCAATTTTATTTAAATCTACCAAACACAACTATTCAACTTTGAAAATGTCAAGGTGGCATCATCATCCGACTCTGGATACTCAACATACCCGATCACTCAGTGTATAGGTGAACCAAAACAATATATTCTCCAAAACTCTCTGTGAACCAACACTTATCCAGAAGAATTGTGTAGCTGACTTCCACCCATCACCTTACCTGGCTGTTTAAACTTTGTGTTGTAGACGAAACCATTAATGGATTGCGGGAGGGTCTCTATATGGTAATAAATTTTGATGTGGGCAGGTTCTATAATTCGTTTAGAACTACCACGTTGTAAAGGCGGTTTTCTCAAAACAAGATTGTGGACCCCCCCCTTTGTTAAAAATCACGAGTGTCAGGGGTCCCTTAATTGAATATGAGTCATTGATCTGTGAACACCAATATTGTTCGTTAAAAACTAGTTGTGTTTTACCCGTGATTTCACCATTAACCTTTGATATAAATCAAAACCCTATAATTGTTAATGGAGGTTCGTGACTTGGCTTGTAGCTTGGTTTCTTGGTGGACTTGACTTCAATGTTTGATGCACTTAGACCTAAAGTATTGACCCAACAATTTTTTAAATTTTAAATATAA
>APFE030839727.1:0-10354 GCA_000404065.3 Pinus taeda
GTTCATTAATGTTTTTGAGGCATGTATAAAGGAAAGGATAGTATGCTATTTTTGGATCAAAAGAAAAGAAGTGGCAGTCTGAAATGATTGAAGACTGTGATTTTGTGATTTTGCAAGAAACAGCAGTTTCGTAGCGCGCTACGAAACTGCTGTAGGTGACTATTTTTGGAGGAAAATTTGAAAACATTGCTGAGGTCACCGAATTTTGTGGAGAAAGGCTTCGAGGATGGAAAGGGAATCACCATGATTGCTTAAGCCTTTAAAAGTTGACAAGTGTAAACCTCAATGCATAAAGGTAAGATCTGTTGTTTTTACCAAGTTCCATAAAGCTCCTTTATGTCCGCAGAATTAGGGTTTATGGTAGGCTTACCAGGGTTTTTGAGTTCAACACCTGGCAGTATGCGAAAAGTATCTTGATTATTCAGGCAGATGGTGTATGACATGGTTATTAAAGATCATTAATACAGCTTAAAGCATATTTTGTTGGAAAAAGAACATGGAGAAAAACAGGGACCGGGAAAACAGAGGATATTTCTACAACAAATGTTGAGTCAGCAACACCTTCAGGATCCAAAGTAACAAGTACAACGAATGCTCCTCGAGATACATTTCAGCTTATACATGAAGAACACAGCTGTCAGAAATCAAGAAGGAATCAAGTAAACAAGGAGAAAGAAGCAGAATTTGATTAGAACTAGGACTCTTTGCATTAAAAGCAATACCTCTGTATTTAGCAAATTAGTTTCAATACGGATAAGGTAGTTAATTTTAAGTTTTCAAGCTCCCTTCATGCTTGTTGAGGAGACTCAAAATAGTATAGCTTTATTTCCTATATATAGGAAGAACTTGGATGTATCAAGGGTTGGAGACTTTTATGAAAAACACTGAGTTCTCATATTGGTGTATGTACAGTTTCTTATTACAGTAATAGTAAAGCAGCTGTTGTTTCTTCTCAAGATTCTCAATGGATTATATTGTTCAAATATGATGGTGTTTTATTTTCTTAATGTTCTGATACAGCCTTGTTAGAACATAATCACTCAGAATTCATTTCTAATGCTCTGACTTCCTGTATGTTTTGGCAAGCTGTAGTTTGTGTTAATGTTCTCGTACAGCCTTGTTGTAACACAATCACTCAGAATTCATATCATATGCTCTGACTTCCTGTGTGTTTGGCAAGCTGTGGTTTTTGTGAAGTATATTTGAACAATCAATGCAAAGAGCCTTGACTTCCATGAAATGACTGTGTATTTGTTTACTAAGTGTGTGAGACTCCATAGCCCAATGAAGATCAAATTTGATGTGTGTCCAACCAGCTTTATTTTCATAAGTGTGTAAAGAGTTAGCCCTCTGTTTTTGTGATTAATTTTTATCAGAAGTTTGTGAGAGAGCCCTCTCTGACCAAGGAGGCTAATCTTTGGTCTAAAGCCTGGTCTGAAACAGTTGCATAAGATCTCACTAGGTTGCAGCCCTTAGTACTGGTTTTGTGACAACATAGCCCTTAACTGTAGCTGCCACTATCTTAGAACAAAATTTTATCCTTCGATTAGATGATAGATTTAGTCTGAGAACTCTTAAGACATTTATGCACCTGTAGTCACCTTCCTTATTCACTGTAATACCCTTATCTTCTTCGCTCTGAGATTCGTATTGTTTCAGAATAGATATGTTTGAATTGCTTGACGATTATAAGGTGAGGTTACACTATATATATAGTGAATTATGCTTTCCATTTAGGCTGACATGAGATCCTGGAGATAGGCTGCCATTACCTTAAGGAGAATATTGTCCTTCTTTTAGCCGACTACAAGAGAGATAGTGCTAATGTCTTGGAGTGTAACTTTGACATGTGTAACATGACTTCATGACTTCTTAATTATATTCATAACAAGACAACAAAACCTAAATACATTCAGAAGAAGTCTTTGACTTATGAAAAACACTTCTTGCTCATGAAACCCATGATGCAAGGAATACAATAAATACATTTGTTCTTCTTTTCATGAAATCATAATTATAAGTCATTATGAAAACCTAACCTAGTTAGCCCTTTCTTCAACAAGGGAAAGACCACAGTCACTTCTAAGACCATAGTCACTTCTAGCCCTTGTTTTCTACCCAGACTTGCTCTCTACACCTATGGTAGTCCTTTCTTAAGAGTCCGTGCTAGTATGTTGCAATTCTGGGCTGTTCTAGCCCTCATACAGACCTCGACTCTCCTTCTAATTACTGCATCATGCTTCAGAATGGCTCCACAGGCCTGCGACAACCTTTTTTGAGGACAATCCACCCATAAACAAGCCCCTCCCTGCAAATTTTGAGACTTAGAGCACATTCGAAGCTACCAGAAATCAACACTCCCTCTTAGTGAGAAATGTGCTCTAGCAATGCACCTTGCTGGAGCATCACCCTGTTCTGTAACATCTCCTTTTGTGTTGTTGATGTCTAACATCCTGTCCACCAACTACTATGTAAATGCTGCATCTATACTATTGTTGACCTTGCCACTACCAACACTGCATCCATACTGTAACTCCCTCTGAAATTCTGCATCTGTGCTGCTGTTGGCCTTGCCACTGCCAACGCTGTATCCTTCTCCAACTACTGCTGCTACTACATCAACAACGTAAAAGCATCCCAAATACTAAACTAACTGTGTTCAGTATGATGCATCTCATTGTTGGAGTCTGAATGCTACTTGTCTCTGCGCTGACCCTATGAAGCCTCTACGTTGTTGTTGAGTCTGCTATGTGCCAATTGCACTGCGGCTAACTCTGGTTTGTGCTTCTCAGTCTCCGACGCTCCTAGCCATTACAACTATCACTCCGGTACTCCTCTACACCAACTGACACTGGTCCATCCTTCTATTACTGATTTGGGCTCTCATAGTAAGGTATTGATCCAAGAGGTGGACTCCTCAAGGATCCTGCCCATCTGTAGCAACTCTAAGGGTTTTTATTATTAAGCAGTAGTAATTTCTGAATACAATCTCTGGATGCCTTCCTGACAATCTAGTTATAGAGAATATCACTGACTCTTATCACTTATGGGCAATCCAAGCCCATAAGTGACCCTTTTGGTGCTCCCCCCTCCAAACCCTGAACCTCAGGGCTTGGAGTGCCTCCCAAGCTCCTCAAAAATCAACACTCCCTCTTAGCGAGGGAGGTACTTCCAAGACTTGGAAGTAACTCATCATCATCATCACTACTCGCAAAACACTCGCCCAACTCTTGGCACTCACCACTACAGCAATCGTTGTAGCATGAATTACGCCTCTCTTAAAAGTGTCACTATCATTGGAAGCATCCTTCTTATATTTCTTCTCCTATATTGTTTTCCAATCCCTCCATGATTTCTTCTTGGTATATGTGGAAGCACCCTTGCTCCCCACTGACTGCATGCTCTTCTTGGGCTGCAAAGTCTCCCTCTCAATCCGCAAGCTTCTACTAGAACTCAACTCCCTTGGAGCCTTTGGAACCTGAACCTTCTTCTCTGGAACTTGTACCTATACCTCTGAAACCTGCACTTGCACCTACTCCACTTGCTTCTTCTTCCCATGATCCATAGGCTTGCCCATCATCCTGTATAGACCATGCTATCTAATTCCAATCATAATACATGTGGAGCTAGAACATCTATATGTGAGTCCTAGTGAAAACAATACATCCTAGACTCGCATCACCCATCCTATATCCATCCTACATGGAACAACTCCCGATCCTTGGTTCTCCTTCTGAATCTTGTCACCTAACACCTTGTACAACTTCGAGTCCCATTCAGCTAGAGTCTCGAAAATCTCTTGTGACCCTGTCATATGTTTCGAAGCACCAATGTCCACATACCATCCATCCTCATCGATAGTACCCTGCAAGAAATGAGAGATCAAAGCAAATTCGTCCTCCTCCAATCTCCTGGTGAGAGAATCTATCTCAGCAAAAGTGGCAACACCAACGACTTACTTCCCTTTCTTCTTCTTGTCATCTCCCTTCTTCTTCATTGGACATATTGATGAAAAATGATCCCATCTTGCTATAGTTGAAACACTCGACTTTACTCAAGTCCTTCTTCTGCTTACCCTTCATTCATGTTGCAAATGCCATGTCATCATCTGAAGCCCTCTTCTTCGGATGAAGATCCTCATCTCGCAACTACTCTTGAATGAAGTTGTCCCACAACCTATTCCACTCTAGAAACCTCTCTCTAGCAATAATCCCTTTGATGAAGGGCTTCCATTCCTTTGTGAAACCTTTCAAAACCATCCTCACCATATCAGAATCTGAAATAGTCACACCAAGGACAACAAACTCATCTTTGACCTTAGATAGTCTCATCAAATACGAAGTCACTCCTTCACCCTGTATCATCTTGGTGGACTTCAACTTATCCTCCAATACTAGTACTCAGTTCTTGTTCTTAATCTACAACAAATTCTAAAGAGCCATCCACATCTCATGTGGAGTGTTCTTCCTGGACACTTCCAATTCCTTTGGGTTAGTTGGCTTCTTGATGGCTTTCTCAATGAACTCCCAAATATTGTTGACTTACAAGATAAAATTGATACTTTCCTTCCATGGACTATAGTTGGAAAACCCCTCTAACATGTCCTCATACTAGAGACCAACTTGTAATTTCGACATTGTCACTTACTGCTAAATTTAGGATCACATGTTCTTTGTTGAAGACAAAAGCTTCAATATCTCATTAGCACAATTATTAACTCATTAGCAATCATGTGAAGCATTATCATGATGACAGTAATTGAGAGAATAACATGTATAATAAATAACGAAGACAAGCCAAGACAAGAGGACACAATAAATTGGCTCAGGCCAGGGAAAAAACCCAAGATGGGGAAAACCCTTGATCAATATTCTTATTATTATTAACCATCAAATGTTCAATGGAGAGAGAGAATAAGAGTACAATCAATGTCAAGGATGACTTGCCAAGATGATCACTAGAACCACTGACCATATGCCAAATATACTGCCCAGACAAGTTTGTAATTCTGTATTCAAATAATAGCAGACAAGTTCTGCCCTAACCAGTAGACAACAGAATTCAAAGAAGCAAATTAACAGGCTCCAAAAGAGCTCAGACTTGATTCACTTAAAGTGGCTTCCTTTTCTGATTATGAAGAGGCAAAGACAATCCCATAATTTGAGCAGTGAAGCCTAGTCAAAGAGTTGACAAGTTCTGTGGTCGAAAATCTGCAGTTAGGGCTTGAAGATACCTTCCTTCAAGCAAATCTGACCTTATTTGGCTAAGGTTTTGTTGAGTCAAATGAGGTTGAAAGGCACCTCCTTATATACAATTTGACGGTGTTGAAGAGACGTGACCATTGGACTAGGTGAGCCGACATATAGGAGAGGCTGACCTTGATAATTTTATATGGGAGAAACAAAAATTAAAAATCACACTTTCGCTTAACCAAATTCGATGATCTTTAGGTTGATTTTTGTCCTCTCAAAAAGAGGAATTCAATTGAATGATTATCTCCATGAACTGAGTTGTCTAAAGTGGAATTTTGCCCTAGTTTCCAATTTTAACACTCCTTCTCAACTAGGGAGCATTCCACCTACCAATCCATCTACCATCATCATACCATCCTGCCATCATGTACCATCTCTGTCATCACTGTTTTGTTCTGTTCTTCTCTACTGAACCATGAAGTAATAATGAAGAAGTGATCAAGAGTAAGTCACAATACCTTACCACTCTCCATTGACAAAATTCAATCCTTGATCCCAGATCAAGTTGTTGAACACCATGCATCCTAGTCATAGGGATTACGGTAGTACACGATGCATCCATTGGTAGTTCTATGGTCCCTAACCACCTTTTCCAACTCATTTGCCAAATGAGAGGTACTTCCCATGTGTCTTGGACTACATGGGTAGGATGATGTAAGAACATTAGCAGGGAAAGAAGATATCACATCCTACTCACATCCACTCGTAAGGAAAGGAGAAACCACATCCTACAAACACATGTCATAGTCATATGTATGGAAAGGATGAACCACCTCCTACAGGCATGCAAAACACCGAGAGTAGCGAAAGGATGAACCACATCCTACATGCATGCAAATCAACAATAGTAGGAAGGATCCTACACGTGTGGAAACGATGAACCACATCCCACCGACATGTCAACCATAGATCATAGGGAATAAACATCCTACATGTGGGGAAAGGATGAACCACGTCCCACTGACATGTCAACAGATGCCTATAAGCATCTCTGACTGGGGTATCCATAGGAGAAGGTGAACCACTCATCTAATGCATATGTCATCAACAACAGGGGAAGGTGAACCACTCACCATATGGCCGCTTATAGCTCAATAAGTACAAAAAGCCCCCAGAAGTTCACAGAGCTTAATTGTTCA
This sequence comes from Pinus taeda, assembly GCA_000404065.3. NCBI lineage: Eukaryota > Viridiplantae > Streptophyta > Pinopsida > Pinales > Pinaceae > Pinus > Pinus taeda. Next base: position 6,392 of record APFE030839727.1, read on the forward strand.
ATCTTGACCAAGGATCCCTTCATATAGGGAATAACGCCGAGCTGCTTTCTGAAAGTCAAGACTAGATCACTAGGAGCCTCATAGCTCGATCTAGCAGCATATAGATGTATATATAGTAGGAAACACTTAGCAATCCTCTGCTTCTTGTATATCTTGATGAAGAAAATATTTGACTGATTTTACTCCCTCTTACTCAAGTATACCACAACCTAAACTTGTCTTTTCAGAGTGCAAAGAATCTATCTGGTAGCCTGCTCATCATTAGATCCATCCACTTTGTAGATAGTTTATAAATGCACTCAATCAAGCCATGATTTTGGTGGTGCTCTTTGTCATACTACTGGGAAGATCCAACAGACAACTCTTCAATATGTAATAATTAGTCTCTTATTCATTTTCTTCAAAGTTCAAAGGCAAATTTAAAAAAAAGCTTCATTCTTAGACATAAACATCAGTAATCAATGAGAGGATCCTATCACGGTCCTATCTTCTTGAGGTAAGAAATTAGGGAGACTTCAAACCTTTCTTCCAAGATTTGGGCTTATGCCTTTTCTTCATACTAAAGTTCAAATTCCTGGCACAGTACAACAGACCAGTGTTGCGGACATCTCGATACATTCCTGATTTTATCTTGAAATCACGATTTTTTGGCCTAGCCTATGTTTGTCATTTTTTACCAGTATTTTGATGGTATCTTGATTTTGCCGATGTTTGCCAATTTTTATTGATATTTTCCCGATTTTTACAATTTTTTGGTTTTCTAGACCCTTGCTGATTTTATCCCGATGCGGATGTTTGCAACATTGTAACATACAATAGGCAGTCATAAATTGTAGCAAGATATATACCAAAATAGCAAGATCCATAAATTGTCTATGCTTCAGAAGCTATGTCACAAGGTTCATCAAACTTTAACCTTGAGGTTCGAATTTTGGCAAACCTAAAAAAAATTTTGAGGTTCAGTGAACCTCATCAAACCTCATAGCCATTGACCAAGTGCATAGATCAAAACTCATAACCTCATGTACAACTTAAGCTTGCAATTTATCCTTATAGTTTCTATGTCCGTGATAACATTTTTGATGTTTAATGATGTTGATTTCTAACTCTATATATATATATATATATAATTATTATATATATAAATTATTTATATATAATACTAATTATATAATATATATACTACTCTAAAAAACAAAAAAAAACAAAAAAAAAAAAATGGTGAACCTCATTTGAACCTCATCATAAAATTCAAACTCAAACCGAACCTAATCATTGCCGAAATCGAACTCAAACCTGAACCATGTGACATTGTTTGGAAGTAGAGCATATGAATTTGACCTTTCTAAAAAATCAACTCCCGCTCAATGAGAGGATTATTATCTGATAGTGGTTGCACCTGACGTCATGAATTCTTCTAAATATCGAGCTATCTACAATCTGCTAGCATTCCTGTCAGTATTCTTAGGTTTTTGAGCCACAGTCATATGCAGCGTAGGAGATATAACATATCATCAGGGTTAAACTATTAGAGACATCCAGGGATACTATAGCTCCATCTTAAGCCTTCATCAATCTGCCCCTCTTCTTTAATATGGGATTTTATCATACTGCAATTGTATTAGAAAGCTTCCTAGTCTGAAAAATTATCATCATGATCCTTCTTTAACCAGGGTGAAGAAATCCTTTTATGAGATCATCCAGACAATCAGCTACTTCATGATTGCTACCAATCCATTTTATGAAGGTCCCTTTTATTTAGGCATCACAAAATCTGGGCTTTCCAAGGATCCAACCACTGTTCCTTATGATTATAGGGGTTGCACAAAGGGGCTGGTTCTCTTTCAACTGAAAAGAAAAGAGGCTTTCAAGTTTGCTCATATTGAGACCTTTATTACCAAATTTTAACTGCTTCAGGACCTACTCGAGTAGATTTCTTCAAATCTGATTATGTCAAGGTTTATTATGTAATCTTGATTTAGAGTTCTGGCCCTTTCTAGTTTTTTCCCTAACATCATCTACCATACTCTGGAATCTATATAGTCTAGAGAGAATCCAATACATACCAAGGATCAAATGTTCCACAAGCATGATTCTAAATGCCACCAATCTGATTGATGCCCAATTGCAGATAGTATCATAGGTTGACAGACTAATGTGCTACAACAAACCCTAGCATCAGCATGGTCTACTTCATTGTACCAATTTTTCAAGTACCCTCTATTCAACCTCAGTTTTGACATGTCAAAATCAATAGGTCAATAACTGTAATGACACTGTTGTATTCAATCTTGTCAATGAGACCCTTTGATGCTATACTTCTTAAAATAAGTATCATGACACTTTCAATATGAAACTTCTTTACATTGTCTGAACACTCTACTCAGCAGTAATCAATGTTCACTGCCTCTGAAGGTTTCTACATATCTAAGGCAACTTTTTTTTGCTGTGAAACCAACATACAATAACAAACCAGAGCCTCAAATCATGCTTATATCAATTTCGATGACTTTCAATCTCAAGAAAACATATCACTGCATAGTATAAATGGCAGTAAGAAAGAGACTTGTCGCAATTCAGAGCTTCAAGGGAATCTTCACAATTCAATCTCATGAACCTCAGTTATGTGCTGATCCCTGCCACTGTGGCATTAAGCGCGCTCATTCCTACAAGAAAATAAATAGTATGGATATTCTATCTCAAAGCCATCTACCATATAAGGACCTTACACTCTCTTAGAACAAGATAACCGATATCCTTGTGACATCAGTAATTCTAGAAATCTGTCCCAAAACTTGATTTGAATGCAGTCAATGTGTACATCAAATAATCCATGATCTTCAGATTCTCTCCCCACTTTAAAGTAAAGTTGGGGTTGTTAAGCCATCCAATTCATACACATAATGTGAGCAAACGATGTTTTGAACCCAAGTCATTATTGTGGCTACCCCCTCTCTTAACTTCTAGATGGAACCTCGACGGAGAGCTTGATCAGCCAATTTCAATATCTTGTTTTTAATTATTTGTCCATGTATTTTCACCATTCTTCATCTAGGCAAAACATTTATGCTTTTTCATGTTGATTATGTGGCTATATAATTTTCTTTCGTATTAGGCTTGATTTCTTGATCTCCGTTCAATGTACTTTATGGATCTTCTTAATTATCTTTTTCCTCCCTTAGAAGCTGAAGGATGCTTTTAGAAAATTGGCACAGACATGTCCATACCAAACATTTTTGGGTGCTCTTACGTTTTGTTCTCCTCATCTTATGGATTAGGTTCGGTTTCAGATTAAGTAGAAGCTCGTTTTTACTCGACTTATTGTTTCTTAGGTTGATATCTAAGAATTATTTGCCCATGTGTTCCTCAATGCTTTTCTTCCTTTCCTCATATGTTTGTAAAATTAAAGTGGGTTTTCACCCTTTAACTTCCCTTTTGAAATTTTTGGCATCCTTCCTTGCTATCTTCCAGTTGATGTATGGATTTAATGCATCTCGTTTCTCCATTGTTGGGAGATTTCCTGATTTTTTCCACATTCAAAACAAGGTCTACATTTCAAGGGAGTGTTTTTGTAGTGTACTGTCTACTTCTAAGCATGGTCAAGGAGTTTCAAATTAAGAGAAACTAGTAACCGCTCCATTTCCAGATCGATTATAGAATATTTGGCTATCCTTTTATCATTTGTAACTTCTAAAACTTTCAACAGGTTTCTTGAGTTATTGTTTGTGCTTTCAGAGACTGACACTTCATTAGGATCCCAAATAAAGTTTGGCAGGCTTACTAGAACATAGGCTACGAAGGCAGAGTTTTACAATGGATCAAAGCTTGCCTTCGAATATTATCTATCTTGCTTAAATGATCCATCAACCTCCTCTGAATACATTATCCCCTACTGTTAAATCAAGAAAAACACTATGAAGTGCTCTCGGATTAGCATGTTTACCTTTGTTTCTTCTTAGCCGC
>APFE030839728.1:1720-4220 GCA_000404065.3 Pinus taeda
CGGGGAAACTTACCAGGTCCAGACATAGTAAGGATTGACAGATTGAGAGCTCTTTCTTGATTCTATGGGTGGTGGTGCATGGCTGTTCTTAGTTGGTGGAGCGATTTGTCTAGTTAATTTCGATAACGAACGAGACCTCAGCCTGCTAACTAGCTACGCGGAGGTTCCACTTCACGGCCATCTTCTTAGAGGGACTATGGCCATTTAGGCCATGGAAGTTTGAGGCAATAACAGGTCTGTGATGCCCTTAGATGTTCTGGGCTGCACGCGCGCTACAATGATGCAGTCAACGAGCTTTTCTTCCTGGTTCGAGAGGATCGGGAAATCTTCTCAAATTGCATCATGATGGGGATAGACCATTGCAATTATTGGTCTTCAACGAGGAATTCCTAGTAAGCCCGTGTCATCAACTCGTGTTGACTACGTCCCTGCCCTTTGTACACACCGCCCGTCGCTCCTACCGATTGAATGATCCGGTGAAGTGTTCGTATTGCGTCGACGATGGTGGTTCGCCGCCGTCGACGTCGTGAGAAGTTCATTGAACCTTATCATTTAGAGGAAGGAGAAGTCGTAACAAGGTTACCGTAGGTGAACCTGCGGTAGGATCATTGATAGCAGGGGTTTTCTTTTTTGGTTCGGGTTGGTTGGATTTCAATTGCAATGTTGTGGGACTGCGTGCTGTGTCTCTAGGGGAGCGGGTTTGGTGTTTTGCAGGAACATTGTTTTGGTTGCTTGTCTTGAGGTAACGCTTGTTTTTTCATGTGTGCTTGCAAGCCATGCTTGTGCTTGTCCCACCCATCCTTTTGTTTTTCTTTCCCCCAATGTGTTTCTGCGGGGGGTTCGGAAGTTTGTTTCTTGGGAGACCTTCTGACGACCTTTTCAGGCGGGCATGGTTGCTGCGATTGAGGTGCTCGGGAAATACGATGGATAAAAAATTCAGACTCATTCGTAGCGGCGGTGCTCGGTCTTTTGTTCATTGGAAGGAATGGGCTAAGGGTGCGGGCTTCCATAATTGGTTCTCTCGAAAAGGCGGCGGTGGTTGATTTGTTGCTTGGGTGAGATTTTTCGCTGGTGGTTGGGTCGGGGGAGTGGTTGCGTGCACGCTTGGTAGCTCAAACCTTCCATGAGTGGAAATTGTCGAGGTGGGGCCAGTGGGGGATGGTTGAAGAGCAGTTCATCTCGTTGGGTTGAACACCCTAGTCCCTCCCGACCGTGCCTCGACAATGCCATCGCGAAAGGGTTGGGTGTCCAGGTAATGAAAAACCCCTCCCTCAGTCTGAGCTCCATCGGGATAGCAATTTTCCCAGCTAGTGGGCAAGAGGGTGGCAATCTTATCTCGTGCCTTTGTCGTCGAGGAAATTCCTCTTCCTCTCATGAGCCACTCCCCTTCTAAGGGAAAAAGAAGTAGCGGGTTGTGTCTTTGTTCCTCACTTTGGATTGTGGGTTTTTTGTGGGACTTGGTCATTTATTTCTTTGTTTCGTGGTGTGCGCTTTGCGGGAGTCCCTCCGTTTTAGTGGCCTTGCACCGTCAATGTATTTGTGGCCCGCGGCTTTTTCCAGCGTTGAGTGTCCGCCCGTGACAACTCTTTGGAGTTTCATTCTTGACCCCTGTTGACTTTCTCGCTGGAAAGGTTGTTGGGTGTTTTGTACACGAACGGGTACAACAGCGGGGTGAGTTTGTTATTAGTAGTCTATTTGTCGTTTGAAGCCTTGTGCCGGGTTAGGGGGTTGTTTACCTTTTGGTGAAGTGCTCCGGTTGCGATTTATTTGCTTGGTTGTGATTTATTTGCTTGGTTGTTTGATTGTTGTTTGTTATGTTGTGAAGCTAGAAAAGGTGTTGTGTCGTACATGTAGGTGGGACGGTGTGAAGAGGTGGGATGCTTTTCGATTGTGTGCCTTGTTCGATCTCTTTCTGGTTAGCGGACATCTACTCGGCGTGTTGTTGGGCTTCCCTCTTTTCTTGGGATCTTTGTTTCTTTGGTGTTGTTTTCTTCCCTTCTTCCTTTTGCCCCTAAGCTTTGTGGAGGAGAGGTGGGATTGTTGTGGATTGGAGTTCGGGAAGGACGAAAAGCAGTGTGTGTTCCCTGGGTGGCCACCCTAGTCCTTCTCGATCGCCGTCCCCTGCAGTTGCCCCCTTTTTGCGAAGGCGCAAGGTTTGGGATGCTTGTTCTCTGTTTGAGCCTCCCCTTGTGAGCTGGTAGCCACGTTTGATATCTCTTGCCTTCGTGTTGTTTTCTTCCCTTCTTGCTTTTGGCCCCTAGCTTTATGGAGAAAAGGTGGGATTATTGTGGATTGGTGTTCAGGAAGGACGAAACACAGTGCGAGTTCATGGGTGGCCACCCTAGTCCTTCTTGATCGTCATCCCCTGCAGTTCCCCCCTTTTTGCGAAGGCACGGGGTTGGGGAAGCTTGTTCTCTGTTTGAGCCCTCCCCTTGTGAGCTGGCAGACACGTTTGATATCTCTCTTTCTTTCATGTTGTTTTCTTCCCTTCTTCCTTTCG
>APFE030839728.1:9220-12284 GCA_000404065.3 Pinus taeda
AAATCTGGGGTTCCCACCCGACACCTAAAATCTGGGGCTTCCATGTCGTGCCAAAAATTTGGGGTTTCCATGTCGCACCTAAAATTTGGGGTTCCGCCCGGCGCTAAAAATTTGGGGTTTCCAAGTCGCGCCCTGGCGCCCAAGCCTGGGGAAACTTGGGGTTTCCATGTCGCGCCTAAAATTTGGGGGTCCGCCCGGCGCTAAAAATTTGGGGTTTCCAAGTCGCGCCCCGGCGCCCAAGCCTGGGGAAACTTGGGGTTTCCATGTCGCGCCTAAAATTTGGGGGGTCCGCCCGGCGCTAAAAATTTGGGGGTTCCAAGTCGTGCCCCGGCGCCCAAGCCTGGGGAAACTTGGGGTTTCCATGTCGCGCCACCACCGAAACCGGCGGCGCTTAATTTTGGGGTTTCCAAGTCACACCCAAGCCTGGGGAAACCTGGGGTTTCCATGTCGCGCCACCACCGAAACTGGAGGCGCCCAAGCCTGCTGGGACTCGGGGTTTCCATGTCGCGCCCCGGTGCCCAAGCCTGGGAAACTTGGGGTTTCCATGTCCCTCCCTTGATGGAACCACGGGTTTCCGCACTTTACGGCACGATGGAAATGCGGGGTTTTCAACAATTCCCCAAAGCAGGGAACTCGGGGTTTCCATGACGATGCAAACTAGCTCGCAAGTCTCTGGAACTTGGGGTGTTTCGAAACTGCTGCCCAAGTCTAGGGAACTCGCGGTTTCAATGTCGCGACACACCCTGAATCGCCTGAGAGTCTGGGGAACTCGCAGTTTCCATGTCATGGGGCCACGAAAAGCCTCCAAAGGCCAGGGAACTCGGGGTGTCCATTTTGCGGCACGATGGAAACTGCTACCCAAGTCAGTGGACACACACGGGGTTTCCATTTCGCGTCATAGCAAAAATTTCTACCCAAGTCTGGGGAATGTGGTGTAAGGACCTACGGTTCGGTTTCTTCCGGTCGGTGTGAAGTGCGAACTCTACGACTGAAATGTGCGAAGGGACATAAGTATAATGCACATTAGAGGTCGAGCGATGGTTGGTTTATAGCGTGGGAGCGTTTGGCATAACCCATGGGCCGACTTACATGTTGGGGAGACTTGAACGAAGGATTGTTGGCCGACCAACAATCGGATGGCAAGTTTGTGATGTGCAAGGGCGTTTTGGCATGCGGCGGTCGAGTCGGCCTGGGCAGTGACTCGCCCAACAGCTCGTATAAATATGGCAAGGCATTGGAGCACTTGGCATTCATTCGAAGATGGACGTTCGAACATGAGCATTCGGTGATCAAGAAAAAAGTGCGAAGTAGTGGAGCAGGTCGCAAAAGAGGTGCGGGCGTACATGCGCCCGCTCTTGGGCAAGAATGCACGATACACACAGGTTTCGGTTATCGGGTGATGGCGCGGGTAAGGAAGGCACCCACCGTTCAGTGTGACACGGGTGACTCAGTAGGTCGCCCGCCCGTCGTGGAAGAAGAAACGCAGAGGTGTCTTCGGTGAACCGGGAAGGTTGCCCGCCCGTCGTGCAAAAGGAAACGCGGGGTGACTCGGGTGAGGTCGCTCACCCGTCGTGCAACGGTAAACGATGCTCGGTTGAGGAGTGCGGTTGGCAGCTCGTGCGAGGGCGCGCCCGCCCAGCTCGGGCAAGGAACTCGGTTGGCGCACGGAGGTGTTGCCTATTTGTAAAATTGGCTAAGTATGAAACGTGGTGTTTCCCAAGCATACTTGTAAAGCCTTGTAAACATTGTAAACTTGAATAATATATTGTGTTCGAGCAGACTCATTGTTCAGGGAGTTTCCCCTCCCTTTATACTGTGCAATTGTGTTCTTCATGTATAATCGCTGATGATGATGAATGTGTATGGGTGTTCATTTGTATAAAGGAAACATAATAATACTTGGTTGCAAAAAACAAACTTAGTAGACTAATGGTTAGGCGTAGTCCATGAATATAAGTATTGGTGAAAAGAAAGTGTTTGGTGGTGCCGCACCTCGCCAAGTATGGTTGAGAGACTACTGTAGGCCTGGGGGCATGACACGCGGGGTTCCCATGTCGCTCGCGCCGTGGCTAAAATGGCCGCCCAAGTCTGGGGAGCTTCAGGTTTCCATGTCACTGCACTACAGGGAACGACTGCCCAAGTTTGGGGAGCTTCGGGTTTCCATGCCATCGCGCGACAGGGAACGACCGCCCAAGTCTACCGAACACAGGGCTTTCCATTCCGTGGCATGACGGAAACCGCGACCTCAGGGTCTTCCATGTCCCGCCACGACAGGAACCGCGACCTCAGTGCAGGGAACTCGGGTTTCCATGCCGCGGAACGACAGAGAACCGCCCGAGTTCGCAGAACCCGGGGGCTTTCTGTTTCGTGGCATGAGGGAAACTGTCTAATTCCGGGAACCTCTGGGATCTCCATCTCCCACCTGGAACTTGGGTTTCCATGTCGCAACGCGACTGAAATCTCTGAATTTTATGGAACTCATGGTTTCCATGTTGCGGAACGATGAAGAACCTCCTAAGCCTTGTGAACTCGGGGTTTCCATTTCGCGGCGGGGTGGAAACCGCTTGCCTAGTCTGCCTCTGGAACCTGGGGTTCCCATGCCTCGTTGCGACGGGAGCCGTCCAAGTGCGGGGAAAGGGGTTTCCCCACCCCGCCGTGACGACAGCTACCCAAGTGCGCACGAAATCTATGGTTTCCATGTCCCATCGCGCCGGAAACCTCTACCACGTAAGCAGGGGGGGTGTCAGGTATTCGAGTCGGGAGCGCCCGAGAGATTCGAGAGACCGAACCCGTAGTATGGGCGCTTGAGTTCAGCTATATGTGACTCGGGTGAACGTTCGGTTATATGCGAAGTCTTGGCATGGCGTTCGCTTATGCGCGACGGTGATGGGCGCACTCATAGCGGGTGCACCGTGTTGGGCATGGCGCACACCCCTTGATACCTGCACGATGGGTGAGTCATCGACGGAAGGCGCGTGGGCGACCCTTGTTGGGTGCCTGGATGAAAGGGGTGACCATGTGCGGACGAGTTAGGACGCAGGCGGGGGTGCGACGTGCGGCGACG
>APFE030839730.1:0-37582 GCA_000404065.3 Pinus taeda
ATACTAGTTTTAATTTTCAAATAGTATATACCAAGCTTCATGTGCAAATATTGTGGCTATATTTTCTTTAAAGATTGTAATATAAATATCATTACTCACATGTTCCACCATTATATATTGTGTATGTAATATGCATTATGTATAAAATATATCATATTCATATTGTAATAATCAAACATACTATGTTTGTATTTATATGGGTTTAGGTATATAATATTTCACAAAACAAGTTAATTTTAACCTTGTTACTGTCAATATTCATGTGACATTTGTATAGAACTTGTCAATTTTTATAAGATAAGCTAATTTTTTTAACTTACTTTTATGAATATGTGTAGAATTCCTACAGAAACTCCGATAGATCTAGAATTCTAGTTAAATTAAACACAAGTAATTTATTGATATTCAAGAGAGGAGAGAAAGAATTTTCTCCATAAAATCAATGTATTAAATTAATGAACAATAGTAATACATGAGTAACCAAATCTCTAATCCCAAAGGGAGGTGGTTATACAGAAATTGTCAAATCTAGAAAACTAGTAAACAACTAGAAAAGGCTAAGAAAAGCTAAAGGGAGGCCTAAATTACCAACAATGACTCAAGAAAACCTATGCAAATTATTAGCCACAAGGAAAGCATGAGGAAGGGCACATTTCCCAATGAAGGCAACTTTAAAACATGCTAAAATGGTCTGGGGGACCAAATCCCTTGATTTAAGGGGGAATCTTCATGTGGGGCACCAATCCTCAAATAACTGAAGTGGATGAGGTGTGCTTAGGTGTGAACATGCACATAGATGTATAAATGGTTTAGGAAAGTGGTTGGACCAATAATTCCATAATATTAATATTTTAAAGGCAAAAAACTAGGGAAAGTTGGTCCACCGAGCTAGTTTACCAAAAACCAAGTGTGAACATGATTTTTAATGCATGTGGCTAAGTCAATGATACATAGGCTAAAAGCTAAATGTAGATGTTAGGATTATATTCTAACACCCCCCATTCATCCTAACTCACTTATCTAAACTGAGTCCCAAACAAGATGCCATGTTAGGTACTTAGGTATAATAAATAAAAGATCCTCATAAAATGAAGAAAGAGGGAAAACCTTGTGAGAACCCCCCCCCCCTTAGAAAGAGGAAAAAAAGGGTTAAGTGGCTAGAAGGGCCTACTCAGCTATCTCCACCACTCCAAGCATAGCTCTCAGTTCTAAAAATTTCTTTTAAAGTGAAAGACTTGGTGAAGATGTCTGCAACCTGCTGCTCAGTGGGGCAGTACTGCACTGATATGACTCGGTCACGGATCAACTCACTAATGTAATGCATGTGAATCTCAATGTGCTTGGTCCTCTACCTCTAGACTGGATCAACTGATATATGAATGGACCCCTGATTGTCACAAAATATGACATTTGGAAGTGGATACTAAATACCAAACTTGGAGAGAAGCCCCTGCAACCAAACAGCCTGTGTAGCTACATTCATTGCACCACTATACTCTGCCTCAGCTGTAGATAAAGAAGTCATTGCTTGCTTCTTGATAGACCAAAAAAAATGCCCTAAACCAAGCTAAAAACATAACTAGAGGAGGACTTGCATTCTGTACCATCGCCAGCCCAATCAGAATCTGTGTACCCAATCAGTGAAAGTGGGCAATCTGCAGCATAAAAGGTACCAAAACTGGAATTACCTTTCACATATCTAAGGATTCTCTTTGCAGATTTCCATTGAAGCTCATGGGGCTCTTGCATATATCTAGAACAAACTCCTACTGCAAAATATATATCAGGTCGAGTGTGAGTAAGATACAACAAACTCCCAACCAACTATCAATACAGTGTATTGTCCACCAAAGGTGTAGTACTCGCATCCTCAAATTTGATCCCTGAAAGAAAGGGAGATGTTTCTGGCTTTCATTTTTTCATCTAAAGGCATACAAGTAGATCCAATGCATATTTAGACTATGCCATCTTGATCCCTAAAGTAGACTGAGAAACTTCAAGACCAAGAAAGTAGTGCAATAGTCCCAAATCTGTCATGAAAAATCGATCCTGCAATGCTGATTTTTCCAAATCAATAGCTGAGGTAAGGCTCCCTGTCATCAGTAAATAATATACATAAAGTACTATAAGAAAAAGGGAATCATCATGTTGCATCAAGTAAACATTCATATCAGATTTGCACCGAATGAATCCAATGGAAAGCAGGAAAGAATCCATCTTTGCATACCAGGATTTGGGAGCCTATTTTAGGCCATACAAAGATTTCTTTAATCTGAAAATGAGGGAAGAGTTCTAAATTTATCCCTATGGATGATCTATATATATCTCATCCTTGAGATCTCCATGAATAAATTCACTCTTCACATCCATGCGATGAGCTTCCCATCTGCGAGAAGCAGCAATGGCTAAAACTAGTCGAATGGAGTCAATTTTTGCAACAAGTGCAAATGTCTCTATGTAGTCTATTCCATGTATCTGTGAGTATCCTTTTGCAACGAGTCGAGCTTTGTACTTTTTTATCTCACCATCTGTAGCAATATTTATTTGATAGATCCATTGGCATCGAACAAGCTTTCTTCCTTTCAGAAGTGGAACCAAGTGCCATGTGTTGTTTTCCATGAGAGCAGAGTAATCTTCATCCATGGTAGCCTCCCAAAGCGGGTTCCCAGCAACCTCAGAGTGTGATTGTGGATCTGAAACAAATTTCATAAATAAATGTATGGGAAGTAATGGTTCGATGGCAGCCAGGGCTTGAGGAGCCCTAAAAAATTGTTATCGAGTCCTTCTCGCATCTGTAGGATCACCAACTAGTTCACCCGCATCTTGCAAGGTTTTCTCTACGCAAGTTGGCAGCTCAGTTGGAGCAGCCATGAATTGCTCCTCATCATTTGAATTATACCCAAGAGGCTTCTCTGATGCTTTCTCTAAAGTTCTCGAAGAATTTTCGGACTCCTCCTCAATAGTGGCAACAAGCAGTTCCTCGACAGGGTTTGCTGAAAAATCATGCAGTGATTCTTCTTCAAACTTCACACTTCGAGGTACAAGGAAATTTTCAGTGTGAGAGTCCAGAAATATATATCCTTTGACACTGTTAGGATATCCAAAAAATATACATTCAACACTTTTAGGCTTCAAATCCTTCCTCTTATCTGTCAGAATGTGAGCCCATGCTCGTGAACCAAAAATGCGAAAGTGTAACACTTTCAATTTCTTACCGGTCCAACATTCAAATGGAGTGGTGCATTTGAGTGCTTTTTGAGGAATGTGGTTCTGAATGTATGCTGCAAAATTCATAGCTTCAACCCAAAGTTTATGATCTAATGATTTTGACTATAACATACAATTGGCTATCTCTTTTAACAACCAGTTTTTCCTCTCCGCGACACCACTCTATTGTTGTATATGGCACAGTGTGTTGTAGTTGTATACCTACATCAATACAAAGTTGTTGCACATCTTTGTTGACATAATCTCCCCCATTATTAGTATAGAGTATCTTAATCTTACATCCATACTCATTCTCAACAAGTGCTTTAAATTCTATAAGGCATTCAAATACTTCCGATTTTAATTTCAAAAAAAATACCCAAGTTAAGCGAGAGAAATCATCTATGAAGGTGAGTACATATCGAGCCTTATTGATTGAGGGCTGCAGGAATGGGCCCGTGATGTCACTGTGAATCAGCCCAAGAGGTGAAGAAGCTCTCTATGCCTTCCCTTTATCGAATTTTTGCTCTAGATGCTTGCCAAGAATGCATCCTTGACATACATCGCTTGTGAATTTAATACCGTGTTTTCCTTGCTAAGTTGATGAAAGTACTTATAGTTTAGATGGCCAAATATTTCATGCCATAACCTGATGATATCATTAGATTGTGAAAAAATACAGTGCTAATATATTTAGGAACAAAGTGGGACAATAAATACAAACGAGAACCATGATCTACAATTCCATGTGCAAGTTGTGAGCCAGTGGAAATGTCGGTAATCATTGCGGAGTCCGGAGTGAACTCCACCTTCCTTCCAGAACCGGAATGAGTGATCTAATATATCGATATAAGATTTTAAAACATTGAGGGAACATGAAGCACTTTTTTGAAACAGCCCCCTTTAAGGTCTACAATTCCTTCTCCCCACACCTTTGCGGGGGTGGCATCTCCCAAGTAAATTGGGAATCTGGTGCTTCCTTCGATGGAGGAAAATTAATAATTTGATGCAGCCATATGGTTTGATGCACCTGAATCAAGGATCCAAGCTGATGGAGTGGATGTTAAAGCCGTTAAAGTATGACCATCTCATGCTCTCCCTCTCCCATCTACAATTCTATTATCATCCTTCTTTTCTTTCTCGGGCATGGTGAGATTGTGCTGTTGCAATTGCTTAGCCATCTCATCGATCGTTTTCCGCATGCAATTTTCTTCTGGATGAAAACCTTTGGAATAGTAGCTACAAAGTGTTATTTCCTTCTTATTCTTACCCTTAGTCAAAGAAGAGCTCTCTGAAGATTGTATGGGTCTCTCCTTCTTTGATCTATTAAATTTACCCTTCCCTTTTTGCTTGTCTCTTCCACTGCTCTTTGGAGCATCAGTAACCGCAAGTGCTTGGTTCTTTGAATGCTTGATGGCACCCATTTTCACTAACTTAGCTTGCTCTTAATTCAATGTTTCAATAAAGTAATTCAATGGAGGCATTTTCGATTTTTCCTGAGTCAATTTAGCTGCTGGAAAAGATGATACAAATACAGAATATTCAGGACCTAGTTTCGAGAGAATCGAAAGGATGAGTTGATCTTCCTCTTTCTTGACTCCACATGCGTCAATTTCAATGAGGAGGGATTTAAACTTGGTGAAGTATTCTTGCAAGTTATTAAAATGAATTGGAATGATGGATATGAATTCATTCTCCAGTTGATGCATTCTCATTTCATCCTGCTTGCCGATTAGTCCTTCCAATGTGGTCTAGACCGCATCGGGAGTAATGGCTCCGCTGACACGAAAGAGGAGTTCTATAGAAATTGATAGGCATATCAGCCCAATTGCTTCATCTAGTTTATTGAAATAATTGATCTTCTCCTCTGCAGAAGTCGGTTCAGTCTTCGTTCCCATTGTTACCCTGTAAAGCCCTTTGCTTTGGAGGAGCAGAGTAATCTCTGTCTTCTATTCGAAGTGATTGAAAGGATTTAGAACGAGTTTAGTGGGATGAGAGAGATGATACATTCTGCTTTCTGTGCCTCTTGATTATCTATAACTCCAAGTAAAACCATGTACAATCCACTAGATTCGAACTAGCTCCGATACCATGTAGAATTCCCGCAGAAACTCCGATAGATCTAGAGTTCTAGTTAAATTAAACACAAGTAATTTGCTGATATTCAAGAGAGGAGAGAAAGAATTTTCTCCATAAAATAAATGTATTAAATTAATTAATAATAGTAGTACATGAGCAACCAAACCTCTAATCCCAAAGGGAGGTAAAGTTCTTGATTTGGGTTTGAATGATTGTCTTTTTAGTGATGTCAATAATGATTCTAGAAAGTCTCAGGTAGTTTTGGGTAGTGGTTTGGAGGCTGGCCTGGAATTGTTTCTTAGATCTCGGGACCACACCCTCTGAATTGGGCAAGTTGGGTCACAATCGTTTAGATGCAGTGTTGTGCATGCGGTTGGAGACCTATAACCATGCCTAGGCCTTGGCATGCAGGTAGTTTGGGTTCTAGGTCAATGAAAAGGATCCCCAAATTAGGGTTTGGTCACCTAGGGTGGTTCTTTGGCACCTAAGAGTCATGCAGCCATGAGGGATGTTATGCTTTGTCAGTTTGTGGTCATTTTTTGACCTCACTTCCTTAACTGAAGTTCGGAGGTCAGGTCATGTCATAGCAACTCTTCGTCTCATGTTTATCTTGGTAGGCTGATGAAATAGGGTAAATGTGAGAGGGGGTTGTTATAGGGTGGTATCAAAAGTGGATTTTTGTTCTCGTTGGGTGAAAGATGATACCACAAGGTGGTATCAGGGCTTCCAGGTTCAAATACTTAGATTGGATAGGCAGGAAGTGATTGTTGTGCATGGATGTTAGTTCTTGATGTGTTTGTCATACATTCATGTTGGTTATTTTTCGTGACGGTCATTGCTGTAGTTGCGTCATCATATAGAGGTTGATGATGTTGATGTTCAAATGATTGATGTGTTGATTTCATGTGTGTGTGTGTGTGTGTGTGTGTGTGTGTGTGTGTGTGTGTGTGTGTGTGTGTGTGTGTTTTGCTAACCTAGATTGATTGTGTAGATGAGATAGCGTCCCCTGAACTTCAATAAGGTATGTTGATTATGTTTATATTTTCTTTATCTTACATGCCATGTTTGCAGGAAGTAGAAGATCAAAGATGACAAGAAAATGGTGAATTATAGTTCATGCAACTATCCTTATAGTTCAGATGAGCAACACAGAGGTCAATACTCCCCTGACATAGTATATAACTTGAGAAGTTTAAATTCAAAGATCAGAAGTTGCAAAATAGATAATAGCAAAATCATTCAGTCAAAGGAAAGACTTGTCAGAGCATAGGAAAAACAAGCAGAGGTCAATGTAGTCATCCTTTATAGCTTTTCATATTTGCAGATAGGGGCAACCAAAAATTAGTTATGCACAAGAGGAAAGTACTAATGGAGCATATGGCGGTAGGTCTCATATAGATCACAGGTTGGACAACAATGGCATGGTTAGAGGTGGAAGATGGATGGATAAATCTAATAGGGGAGGTAGTGATTATGGGTTCTATTTTAGTTCTTTATCTGAGAGATATAATGGTCATCATCATTATCATCCTTACAAGAAGAGTGATAATTAGTACTTGCTCGACGAGTTTAAGAAATCCAAGCCTCCTACCTTCAATGGAGAGCTAAAGAAATCGAAGTATCAAGAAGCATGGTTTCTTGCAATGAAGAAGTTCTTTGAGTTGCATGATGATACAAATAATATGAAAGTATAGATAGTTATTTCAATTTCAAGGGAAAATCAAACATTTGATGGGAAGATGTGAAGTGTGTCAGAAGCATCAAAAGAGAGGAGTTGAGTTGGAATGAATTCAAGAGACTCTTCAGAATTAAATATTTGTCAAAAAGATTCTGTGACGGTAAAGCTAAGGAGTTCTACAAGTTGAATGTGGAATGTATGATAGATGAAGAGTACACGACTAAATTTTTGGAGCTATGGAGGTATGTAACATATCTTAATGATGATAAACTGAATTTTCAGAGATTCGTTAGTGGATTTTCGTTAGCATTTAAAGATTAGATAAAATATGATGAGCCTTAGACATTAGAGGAAGTAATTGTGAAGTTGAAACATTGTTATGGGTAGTATAAGAATAAGTAAGAGCCTAAGTAGGGTTGGAAGGTAATGACAATAATAAAGGAAAATAGGATAAGAAGTGAGGAATACCTTAGGATGCAAGTAACAAGGAAAATGTGACAACGTACAAGAAATTCAATGTAGCTGATAGAGGACAGGGATTTTAGTTTGAGGAGCAGAGCAAGGGTGATGGTAGGAAGAATTTGCAGTGTTGGACTTGTGGCAAGGATCATCGAAGAAGATATTATCCAAAAATTCAGGGTGGAAGACCTCAGATTTATAGTTCTCATGAGGAATACATAGTTGGGGATGTTAGACAAAGTATTCCTCAGATTTATGCAACATTGGATAATAGAAACGGTGATCATCATGCATCTATTATCAAGATGGAAGGTAAGCTTTTTGATTAAGTTGTTTCTATTTTGATTGACCCTAGATCTATTTATAGTTATCTAAACCCTGACCTGGTGGATAAGTGTTGCTTGAATAAAGAAGTGCATGAAGAGTCTCAGTTGGTGTATTTGCCTACATGTACTAAGAAACACGTTCATCATTGGGTAAGATATTATGCATTTGATCTGACTGGTATATATACATCAGCACATTGTTGGGTGTGTGTTATATTATTTCCGTGACTACCATAGCATGGGAGGATCACAGGGCGGGCGATATTTCCACTTGTATTTTGTGCTGAGCGTAGCAAGGGGTGGTTTTCCCCCTGTTCAGGGTTCGAGGCAGCGCCCTGGGAAATTATAAATTTGGACCCTTTATTAGGTCGGCGGACCTAACTATGGTTTTATGCATGGATTTTGCACGTGATTTTGGGCATGATGGTTTTCTGTCCATGGTATTTTGTAGATCCGGTGAATGGAACTATGATTATGTTCTAATCGAGGGTTAATGGATCGGGGTTTATGGATGCTTCACCATGTATATATATGTATGGAAACATTGAAAGGAATATAATGAAAAATCAATCTGGTAATCCTAGTTTTGGGATCCAAGGGAAAATATCTGTGTATATATGTTTTTATGCTTTATGTTCTAGCCATTGTTTATATTCTGTTTTTTAGAATTTGTATGCAGGTAATTTATGTATGAGGTTAAAACCTAGATTTCATATCAGAGTTGTTTTGGTTTCAAGGGGATGCCTTTTCTTCTGAGGGGTTTTTTGCGGGCCTATGGTAGACCCTGTTTAGTGGGAGATCTGCGGGATCGATTTTTTTGGTGAAAGAAGCTGGAAAATAGTGGAAAGATAGAGATCACGAAATTTAATGGCTAGAGTTTTGATTTGTGGAAATTGAAGATGGGGGATCTGTTGGTGGATAAATATTAGTGGATCGCAGTAGATCAGGGCACTAAACCAACAAAAATGTCAGCTAAAGGCTGGGTGCAGTTAGATCGGAAGGGAAAGAGCACAATACATTTGTGTGCCTCTGATTCAACATTGTTGAATGTATCAAGGGAAGCTTTGGTGAAGGCTTTGTGGGAAAAGTTAGGGAATTTGTACCAATATAAGTCTCTAGTGAATAAATTGTTCATACGGAAAAAGTTGTATAACATGAGGATGAAAGATGGAGACTCAGTGATAGAGCATCTAAATGCATTTAATATTGCGGTAAGACAATTATTATTTGTTGATATTAAAATTTCAGATGAAGATAACTGCATGAGTTTGTTGTGTTCTCTATCAGAGTCATTCGATAGTCTAGCTGTTGTAATAGGTAGCAATGCAACTGCCTTGCAGTTTAATGAAATAGTCTCATCCTTGTTTTCGAAGGAGATGAGACGAAAAATATGGAGGGATAGAATTGTGATGCCTTGTCTGTACGAGGACGGTCCTAGTACATAAACAAAATAAATCCTTGAGTGGGTGATCTTCATCTGAAATGTAGTAGATTAGTAATGTTGTGCTAATTATCCATTCAGAATAAAACCCAAGATGCTTATCATTTTCTTATCAAGTGCTTAACGATTCACCATTTTTGCTTAATTATCTAATTCCCATGAGAGTTTCTTATTTAAATGTTATAAACAATTTAACATAAAATATATGCTGAACAACATAAAAATTACAACAAAGAACCTCAAAATCCAACACACAACACAGAGGTTTGATGAGTTCACCCCTCTTGGGCTACGTCTCCTTCGTCTAGCTCCCAATGCTTGGGCCTCTCTATTATTCACAAAATTACAACAAAAGTGTGTTTACAATTCTCAAATGCCTTTGAAACATGTCTCAATGAGTTAAGAATACTCAAAAAATGGCTATCTAGCCTCTTTTTGCATCCTATTTGGTGAAAAATTGAAGAGGTTATGACTTTTCCTAGTTGTCCCACTATTCATTCCACAATCTTCTCCGCATCCAACATGATCCTACAAATTAGCCCCAAAAACTACTAACTTGATGAAAATTTCGCCATGCGGCAGGCCATAATATGTCGATCGAATCGCAAATCGCAATTGGCAAGGAACGAAAGCTTATGGTTTGTGAATATCGCAGCGATGTGCAACTACAATGTGTGCAGACCCAATGGGAGTATTAACCAGAGCCTATAACCTTATCACATTTGGGATATCACGATCAATGGAAAATCAATGGTCTTGGATATGTAGGGCTATGCAGTATTGTGATTTTTTATTGCAATATCACATCGCAACCCTGATCTTACCGGGGATCGATTTTGTCATACTTCACTCCCTTAGCCGATGTGCGATTTTGATTTATCGCATCACAACCCTTCCCTGCTCAGGGGCTGATTTTTTAACATGATCTACCTACGACTTATGATTTCGATATGCAGGGGGAAATGGCAGCCTACCACTTGGCGCCTCCTCATTTGCTGAAGGGCCTGCCATGTCATCCAATCCTTCCACATGTCTAAGTCAAATGTAAACTTTGAGATGCTCTAACTTCTACATACAAGCTCTGATTTGAATTGCATTCACACCATTGGAATTAGAATGACAAGCTCTTGGATCTGAAGCTAGGTTTAAAAAAATTCTGACACTTTAATTTTTGAGCATAATTTTGAGCACCTAATCACTTCTCCCCACTAGAAGTTGTTGGACCCCAGAATATTATATTCAAGAATTGAACAAATGAGGGCACTGTTTCCTCACCTTCCCCTCTTCAATCCATTTGGCCTTTGATGGATTTTCACTTTTCAGACCCACTCAAAGATAATCAACATTTCCCCTCTTTGACAACCTCATTTTTCTGTCAAGTATGGTGTCTTGTTGAATCTCATCAAGAAATTCTAGAGAAAAATATTCAATTGATGGAATCTGTACACTTTCTCCTTGATCTTCAATCAAAGGAGGCTCATACAATCTCAAATTTTCGAAAATAACAATAGAATAAATTTTCATATATGAAGGAAAATCAAGCTTGAAAGAATCATTACCAATCTTTCTAGAATTTTAAATGGACAATAACTGATTGGTTTTATCTTTTGACCTTCACCTTGAACCATTTCCTTGCTAATGTAAAGCCAAACTTCATCACCTACTTGAAACTGATAATCCCAGTGTCATCGGTAGGCCTAGGTGCTTAATGACATTTTTTTATATGAGGTTCCTTTGGCTCCCACTATCAACAATGAATTGTGGTGGAGAACTCTTCACCCACATCTTTGAGTGGAAGAGATTCTCCCCCTTCTATGGATATCCAGGCTCCATATTTTGGACCTTCGTGGTGGCAATGATGGCACTAGGTTATGCATCAATAATATACTTCCCCTTGTAATTCCCCTTGTTATGTTCTAGCTCAGAGCCATAACATGCATCTAACACTGAATATTTTAGCTCGACCACCAATGACTTCTTGGCACGTAACTCATTTGTGTTGTGGGTGGGGCTCTTGTCGAACTCACCCTATTTTCTTGTATCCTTATTCATCTTCATGATGATTGTTGGCTTATTGGTCCCTGACCCAGGTTCGGAAGAGTTACTAGCCAAACAAATCCCGTAGCTACCGGCCCTTTTGGCAACAACCCGCGGCGTGCGGACTGAGGTCTCACCCAAGGTAGCAGGGGAGGGTGCTAGAACCATTTTTCCGCACCCTTGGGATGTCTTGATGTGGTCTGGAGGGGTCTTGAACCGTTATGTGGCATCACGCACTTTGGATTATTATCGCAAATATCCGTGTGGGTGTACTTTCTTATTAATGAAATTATTATAGATCTGATCTTCTTGTTACTGTCTTTAAGCAAACATTTAACAATAAGACCTAGTGTGCACAATTATAAAAAGATATAAACTCATATAACAGATTCATAAACCAGAATAGAATAGATTCGCGATACTTCAGAAACCACTTATCTTTATTAAAATCTTCCATCGATACAACTAGATCTACCCTGCGCACTCAGCTGCAAGGGTCCACGCACACTGCTGTCGACTCTACCAAGCCTCTGCACACACAGCTGTAGAGCCTCTATCTATCTACCAACACCCTTGACTCGGACTTACAGACGCAGATAATACTATCTTCACAAACCCATAACACCAAGATCCAAGACAAAAACTTCTCCAAAAACTTACTTCTATCCATAGAGCCTTGCTCTATTTATACATTCCCATGGTCCGCGGACCATGGGTAGGCCGACTCACTTCCTATTATTTTACATTATTTTTGGGTGGACAACCCTTTGACTTAACTCATTACAATTCATGCTCCGTGCACTTCACGGAGTCTTTACCATACTCTTTCCCAAAATTAAGGACTTTGGGTCCCAAAACCATTACGCGGGGCCTCCGCTACCCAACAGGCCCCCAACACAATTGACGTTACTCATCCTGAGTCACTCAGCTAGTGGAGAAACCATTGCACAAAGGTCATGTAGAAACTTCTGTGCTTTGCTTGCACTTGTAACAAATTCTTCTGCCATCTGTTTTACTTGTTCTACGTGAGCCAGTGATGCATAAGTATCTACTTCAGTCGCTTTCTGCCTAGCGGCATCAACATGTATCTTAAGAGCCTAAGCCTCCCTCATTTTGGCCAAACGTTGCGTAATAGTAACTGTCTACACAGTCCCCTTGGAATTATCATAGGCTTGTTATAGCTCCCTTGCCTCTATTTCCAACCATTGTAAGTTTGGATCCTCCCATAGGGACGTGAGTGTAATAAGTGATTGATCCAACACATTGGAGCACTCCTGCATAGCACATGCGATTTTTTTTTATCCAAATTGAATGATTCCTCTCCACTGTTCGATGACCTCTAGGGGTGTAGGTTGTGCTTTGAGTGCCAACTCTGTGATCTGCAAGCTGAGAGCCAACTGAATCCTCGCGACCTCCTCCTTTGCTTCCCAAAACCCACTAGCAAACTTGTGGATTCGTATACAAACAGGCAACTCGGACGCAATCTCCAACTCAGGAGCACGTGAACATGCCTCCCCTACAGTTTGCTCCAACTACTGATTCTGTGCGACCGCTTCATCCCGTTGGAGGCTCAATTGTTCTATATTAATTCTCTGCTCACTGAGTACCTGTACTGCGCATCCTTCCTAGGTGCAGATCTCCATTGTTGCATTGTCCTAGAGCTGGTACAAAATTTCACATGAGAGGGCAACCAAACTTAATCCAAGCCCCATAAGCTGGCCCACCATAGCTCTATCCGCCACATTTTCTATTATCACACAATATTATTAGCCATTTGGGACTTTAGCAGCTGCTTAGTAGCTGATATACCCATAGCACCACGAGTAGTGATGCTTCCTGGCTGCGAGGCTCGTGCCCCAAGTTCCCATATCTATGCGTGGAGTGCCCCCAACACAATCTGTTGCTCCGACATGGCCTCATCAATTACTTCCCAGGTGACTTCACGAACTGTGTCCCTTATGTCACCTAGGTCGCCCTCAGTCAATGTGGTATGTTCTCTATCCCATTTAGACGCCTTGGACTTCTTCCACAGCTTCGTCCATTCTGTCGACCACGGTTGTTTTATGGGAAAATCTGTGGTGGTTGGTGTCATTCCTTCTGTCCCTATATTCATGGCCAGCTCTATCGTCACCTTCAAACCACTATCATCCTTTGTCATTGTAGCCCCTTTTACAACTGCCTTACCTATAGAAGCATGTGCTGCCTCCCAGGCCACCCGTACTTCTGCATTATGTTGTTCGTTTCTCTTTTGTTGTGCTACTCGCTTAGCTTCAACCTTTTGTTTTTGGATAGTGGTCTCATCGCGCCCCACAGCATCGGGTCCGCGCCACTCTGGTGGCCAGGTATCCAATACTGCAAAGACAACCTCGTTAATGGCAATGAAGGGAAGTGTGCACCACATCTGGTCTAGGTCCTTGTGTGCCCAGATCTATACATGGTGCATGTCTGCCTTAAACGCGGCGATGTTCTTCACACTATCGTATGTCTTGTCGGACAAATGGGGTTGGTGGTAAATCCATTGTCAGACATTGGCTTCCATAGTATCCAAAAAATCTTGATGCCCCGGATTCTTGTAGCATCCCTCATCACCCAGAGCGATGCATATTTGGCGGCTTCTAGCCAATCTTGGTCCAAGGAAGGGAACTTGCTATCTTTGGTTAGTTCACTTGTAACCAACATGATGGATAATAGCAACCATGCATAGTGGAAGGTCATACCCTCCTCTTGGACCTCCCTGTAGTTGGTCAAGAATTCGTCATAGAGGAATTGTTAGTGTCAGTATTTGCATCCTTCCTCCAATGATCAAACATGCTCTTACACAAGTGACTTTAAGGTGTCAAGGTAAAATTTTATCATTTCAGTGAGTCTTCAAGTAAAATTTGATCACTAGGCATTAGGTTTAGGGTTTGTTTTCACTCATTTCAAAGTTGTCCAGATATCAGTCCATGTCACCATTCAGCTGAGTGTACCATCGTTCAAATGGTTTTCATCATCATGTCAAGTTCCATTGGGTCATTTTACACCTTGTTCATGCTTCAGTTGCGCCCAGGCAAGGTTCATCTCCCTCTCCTAGGGTTTTGAAGCTAATTTCTCTTGGATGGTCAAATCATCGGAAAAACGTGTATCCTGATGTTCATACACATTCCCTTATCCTTAAAGTACCTTATCAAACACTTCCCATCACTGAGATTCCCCAAATTCCTCATTTTCACACAAACCCTAGTTTCTTGCTACAACCTAACAATTTTCTAGGTTGGACCTGTGCTTTGCCTTTTTGGACCCTTTCCCCTCACTTAATTTTTGAGATTCCACTTTCCCATACTTCCTAACATCTCTCCATACTTCCCAAATTTTCCTCAAGAATTTAGAAGCTCCCTATCCCCTTCATTTCACCTCCTTTCGACAAATCTTTTGTTCCACACATCGGGGTAGGTTTCACTCCAATGATGTTTCTGGTCAAGGAGAGATGAATTTGGGACACATGAGAGAGGTTTTTTTCCAAAACATGCCAAGGTATAAAAACCTCCTTCACTTTTTACACAGGTCTCATGATTTTTGAGAAATCTCAAAAATATAGTTGCCTCGGGAGAATTGATGCACCTATGAAGTGACCTTGGGTAAATCAAATTTCCTCCTAGCGCAGTTGGCCAAATGAATTTCTTGATGATTCAAATTATACCTAGACACCAATATATTTCCAATGAGATATCATGAGCTAAATTTGGAGTTGAGGAAGGCATTCAAAAGTTGACTGCAACACCACTGTGCCTTGAGGCAGCCTCACTGGGCACATTTTGACCAGTCTTGGGAGATTTGATTTTTGATAGGGCCAATCAACTCAAAATTACATAGTTCCAGTTGGGTTGGAAATTAGACTCAAATGCCTTTCCAACGAGCTATCCTACGCTCAATTTGAAATCTAGGAAGGCCCTCACAACTGGCCTCAAATTGGTGCAACGCATACATGGAAGGAGCGCGGCGCACAGGGAAAAAAGGCCTAAAATTGTGCCAAATTGCCTCAAATTTCTTGTGAATCCCATAAAATTGCAAGATTGTCAAAGAAACTTCTAGCTTCATTTAAATCAAAGGGAAGCCCAAATTCAACTTTTAAAACAGCAATCATGGCATCCGAGGTTTCATCAGAATATGAGGAGGAAACCCATAGTGACATAGCTTTAGGAGAACAGGCCCACAGGAGAAATCAATGAAAATAGGGAGTTTTGGCTGGACAAAGTAAATTTCCATTTAAAAAATCTTCTTAAGAAGGCCAAAAGACATAACAAATTTCAAAGACGCATGGCTACTCATTGCTACACAAGGAATCAGGTCTCCAAAATCAAAATCAAGCAGTGGAAGAAAATACTCCAGGAAACCCTAATCAGGAAAAAAGAGAAGGTTAAGTTGGATTTGCTTGTTGATGCTCCCCTCAAAGCAATACAGGACAAGGACAAGAAAACTATGCATGATGAGGGGCCATCAGGTGAACAGGAGGTCGATTTCATCCTCATTCAGGATGATGATGCAGATGTGGAGAGCGCCCGATTTAGGATGTCTATTCAGGAGCAGAACACGGAGATCCAAGACTTGTCACTCAATGTGGAGAGGGTCAAATGGATCATCAAGTATTTTGAGCAGAGAAACAAGCAGCCTGATGACCAGCATGAGATCATGGAGCTGCAAAACATTTGTGAATACTAGCAGGCTGCCCAAAGAAGCCTAAATGAGAAGACACCTATTCAACAGGAGATTGAGGCCGATTGAGGGATTTGTCTTGAGAGGATCCACATCCACTTAGAGAAGTTGTCGACAAAAAGTACACAAGGACAGGGACATGCTCAGGAACATGAAAAGCCACTATTGGGCACGGAAAAAGGTTTGCAAGGTACGAATAAGGAATTTGAAGGCAAACCTAAGGAAGGCATCAAAAAGGAAAAAGTGGAAAAAAGAGCATGATCGACTCCGGATATTGGCTGAGGAAATCCTTGGCCCACCATAACACTTAATGAGGAAGCTCTAGACCAAATTCCAAGAAATTTGGAGCACATTTTTTGCATTTTGAAATTTTTTGTGCAAAAAACAGGGTTTTCCTCCCTGTGTGCCACGCAATTGTCACAACCCTAAAATGCTAGAGCTCCAAATGAGGAATGGCTTGAATTTTTGGATTCAACATGGAAAATCACGACTACTGGTGTCCGAGCAAGAAATTTTGACAAGATCTGGGTCTCCTAAAGGTCAAAAAACACCCAAAAATGGCCTCTCTGCCACTTTTTTGACACACAGAAAGTAGTTTTGGGAGAATGACGATTTAGAGGGGAAAATGAGCACCAAATTCAAAAATTGCAGTTGGTTTTGAAAGTAGACAGTATAGGCTTTCCAACAAGCCCACTTGGGCACATTTGGGAGACATGAAAGTGCCCCAAAACAGGCCTTAAATTAGCACGACGCACAGAGAAAATGGCGCGGCGCACAAAGGAAAAATTCCCAATTTGCTTCTGTTTCGCGAAATTTCGGTTCGCGACTTCTCCAAGTGGGCCCGGCCATCTACAATTCGGTTTTTTGGCACCAAAGGTGGAATTTGAAGAGTTTTTTCTCCATATTCGCTTCTATCCAAGTGGTGAAGGAAGGCAAACGGTCACCCCAAAGCCAAATGTCATATTTGCAGTGCTACACCTGTAGCTGATGGTTGGCTCTCCATCTCCATTTAGAAATGATTTGAGTAACTTCCCAACCCTTGGGCGTTCTATCTCTTCCTCACACATTCTATATATTGTATGCAAGTTATTTGCAAATGGTGGGTTGGCTTGTAACTTCTGGGAGACTGTGGGAAAGAAAATTTATTTCTTTACCGTATATTTTTACAAAGAATTAATGAAAGGCAGCGGCTTGGTTTCATGAGATTCCTGTGGTTGTGAGTGTAGCAAGTGTGTCTCTCATGTTTCATATGTATCTTGTTATGTTTCATAGTTCATTTTGCATTCATTTATAGTGAAGTTTTTCGAGTGAGATCAGGTAGAATTCAATTCTATTGCTCTACCTGTGGGAAAATTTCATGTGTAGTGTTTCATCCTTCTGTTGAAAAGGATTCATGTTGTCCATGCCCTTTTCACCTTCTTAATAAATCTCTCCATTTCTTCGTTATGTTCCATAGTTTCATTTCGTATTCATTTCTGGTGAGATTTTTTGGGTGAGATCAAGTAGAATTCAATTTTATTGCTCTACCTGTGGGAAAATTTCATGTACAGTGTTCATTCTTCTGTTGGAAAGGTTTCATGACGCCCATGCCCTTTTCACCTTCCTAATCAATCTTTCCGTTCCACCATATTTTAAAATTAAATTGCTATGCTTTCAGCCTACCTTGCCTCACGAAATAATCTGTGCCTTTATGTTAAGTTCTCTGTTCATTGAGGTCTAGTGGTCCCATAAAATCCCAAAAACACGGTCATTCATAAAAAATCACTTCTTGTTTCCATATTCGCTTACTAGCCTAAGATAAATTGTTTGTTTGAAAGTCATATCATTCCTTTTCGTTCATCTATTCACTGAGTATGACCCGAAGAGAGCCCTCTCCTGTTACGGTAGGGCTAGCTACCAGACTGAGCTTGGTTTGTAGTTACCCTGAATTTTGCCTTCTTTTAGCCTGAGGCGGATTTAGGTGCTAACATAGTGGTTGGCGACTCCATTGGGGAAAATAATGGTTTGCTTGAAGATCTTTTTGCCCCGGGACATATCTCAATTTCAGATCTAATGTTGATGGTGAACAACGATCAGACATAAGAAGATGGCTGAAATCATTCACCTGGCGACTCCTTTCACTGAAGAATCGAGAAATCAGGTGCTTCATGATGACTCCACTGCTTGGAGATCAGTAGCTTTGAGATATCTTAAAATAGACCAGATTGCAAGAAGATACACTCCCATGAGCCAAGATCACATTCCAGGCTTCCCAAATAAAATTCCGAAGGTAGATTGATCAAAGAATCTGCCTATGTTTAAAGATGATGGTAAGAAGGATGATGCTTTACATCTAGTTCGATTTCACATGCATATTCGCAAGTTGAAGGTTGATTTTCCTGAAGATTGCTTAATGAAGATATTCATGGCCACTCTAGAAGGTGAAGCCCAATCTTGGTATGAAAATTTGCCTGCTGCTTGTATTTACATTCTAAAGGATTTTCATGACCTGTTCATTGAAAGATATAAAGACTCTTATCCATCATTGAATCAGTTCATGATTGTTGCAAGCATGCTTATGGTTTTATTGAGAGCCTTGAAAAATATTATGAGGATGTTAATTTTATGGATCATGAGATCATGGAAGCCCTGTATGAAATTCCCTTTCAGCAGCGTAAAGACGATCATGAAAATTTGCAGCATGATCAAGATTGTAGTACGGTGGAAGATGAAAGAATTTTGCATCTTGACAGTCAACATGAATTACATGAAATGGATCAGCAATATGAGGAAAATTTATATACTCCTTCGCTTGAAAATATTGAAGACAATCACTGTTTGAGCAAAAGGAAACAAAAGGTCTTATCTCCTTTTTCTGAAGACAAGATAGATCAACTCTTGCACGGTCATGTTCCAGCTCAAGCTAAAGCAGATTTGCAGTGCGCACATGGTCAAGAAAGTGTTGGTGAAACTTATCCCTCTTTTGAAAAGGATGACAGTCCGGTGAACAACTTTATAGATCAGCAGGTTGAAGATGTCCATATGACTGAAAGTGATGAAAGAAAAAGGGTCGGTTCAGATCTGTCCATAGGAGAAAACAGCATGCAGAGAAATCAAGTTTCAAATTCAGAATGTGATAATGTTAAGACAACCATTTCATATGTAGATTCATATTGTGATGACCAAGAAAACCTTGTACTAAGTCCCATGAAAGAGAACTCTGCTGCTAAAATCATCTGGGATGAAGAAGACAGAGTTTTGAATTCAAATGTTCTCATGTCATCAGAACAAAACCTTTATGAAGAGGTAATCCAGTCAGTTCATAAACAACAAGATGAGATCTACAGTCAAGTAAGTGAAAAGCTTTCTCTGGATGAATTTATGGTAGATGATAAAAATGTTAGTGTTGGGTTTCAAGAATCATCCGAAGTTGCTTTTCTCATGATTGATGAATGTGATGAATGTAATGAGAATCTCACTGTCATATCATGTCAAGATGATCAGAAATATACTCAGACTATATCCGACCAGACCATTATGGATTCCATTTCAAATTCTTCCTCATATGTTTCATGTTTTGAAGTGTTCTTTGAAGAGGAAATTCGCTCATCTGCTTGTTCAGAATTTTTTGAGGACCAAGAACATACTTTTTCTGAAGTACATTATGAAGGAAGATCAGAATCAAAAGAAAAAGACATCTTGTTTCCTCAGCAGGAGGTAAATCTTCATGTTTTTCATGATCCAATGGCAAATCTGTTACAGTCAGCAGTGAAGGTCATTATTACAGTATTCAGTGATGAAGGAGATCATGGTCGACTGTATTTTTGGATGCCCAGTTACCAGTATCTGTTATTGACCAGAAGATCTGAGCAGGAGAATCAATCAAGGAGGCATCTACTTGATTGGTTACATTGGGAGACACATTACACATATTGTACATATTGCATTAGTACACAGGTGGCTGTCATCATGATTTGAAACCCTCGAATCTTGATGGATTGCTGCCATTGAATAAGTTTTGTCAGTTCTTGTTTTAGTTAAGTCAGTCATGAGTCATTTCCTTTTGCATTGAGTCGGTTTTTTCAGTCATGTTGGTTTCATAATTAAGTCGGTTTAAGTCAAGTTTCGGTCAATAAATGAGTCGAAGTCTTGTGTTGTTTGTCGAAATAATGACTCCATAGCCCAATGAACGAAGGCACTGTCTGCTCACCCAAAGATCTGCAGTTCTTAGCACCTCCAAGGAGATGGAGCTACCATCCCCCATTGGAGCCAATGTTAGAGTCGGTCTTGGAAGTCCTCTGTCAGAGATCGAACATGCTCTTACAAAGTGATTTTAAGGTGTCAAGGTCAAATTTTTTCATTTCAGTGAGTCTTCAAGCAAAATTTGGTCACTAGGCATTAGGTCTAGGGTTTGATTTTACCCTTGACAAATTTGTCCAAATGATGTTCCATGTCACCATTCAACTGAGTGTACCATCATTCAAAGGGTTTTCATCATCATTTCAAGTTCCACTGGGTCATTTTACACCTTGTCCATGCTTCAGTTGCGCCTAGGTAAGGTTCATTTCCCTCTCCTAGGGTTTTGAAACTAATTTCTATTGGATGGTCAAATCATCGGAAAAACTTGTATCTTAATGTTCATACACCTTCCACTATCCTTAAAGTACCTTATCAAACACTTCCCATCACTGAGATCCCCCAAATTCCTCATTTTCGCACAAACCCTAGTTTCTTGCTACAGCCTGGCAATTTTCTAGGTCGGGCCTGTGTTTTGCCTTTTTGGACCCCTTCCCCTCACTAAAATTCTAAGATTCCACTTTCCCCTACTTCCTAACATCCCTCCATACTTCCCAAAATTTCCTCAAGAATTTAGAAGCTCCCTATCCCCTTCATTTCGCTTCATTTCGACAAATCTCTTGTTCCCCACATCGGGGTAGGTTTCACTCAAATGATGTTTCTGAGAAAGGAAAGATGCATTTGGAAAAACAGAGAGAGGTTTTTGTCCAAAACAGACCAAGGAAGAAAAACCTCCTTCACGTTTTACATAGGTGTAATGGTTTTGAAGAAATGTCAAAAATACAATTGCCTCAGGAGAATTGATGCACCTCTAGCATGACCTTGGGAAAATCAAGTGTTCTCCTAGCATGGTTGGCAAAATCACTTGCTTGATGATCCAAATGATAACTAGAGACAAATATATTTCCAATGAGCTATCATGAGCTCAATTTGGGATTGAGAAAGGCATTCAAAAGTTGATCGCAACAGCACTTTGCCTTGAGGCAGCCTCATTTGGCACATTTTGACCAGTCTTGGGAGATTTGATTTTTGACAGGGACAATGAACTCCAAATTGAAACATTCTAGTTGGTTTGGAACGTAGACTCAATCCTGCGCCCAATTTGGACACCGGAAAGACCTCCAAAAGTCTTCCAGAAAAAGTGCAACGCACAAGAGGAGGAGCGCAGCGCACATAGAGAGCACGGCACACTGGGAGGAATTGCCCAGTGTTGATTTGAACGGGCGCGACGCATATGGAGAGCATGGCACATTGGGTTCTTAGCGCGGTGCATATAGCCTCAAGACCAAAAATTGCTGGAAACTTCACCAAATTTCTCATACTTTGCGTAGATTTGCTAGGTAGGTTTGCTATCTTGCTGTTGCATCAAATTTTATGATAAGAGACGATGGTTTATGGGTGATAGTGGTTGCAACAAAAATTTTCAAAACCTACTTCTAAATATCCTCAAGCCAATTGCTGCCAGGGTTTAAAAACTCATTGTTTTCTCCAAACATTGTGGAAGGGTCCAAGCCTACATTAACAGAACAGGGATCACCATCACAACATAAGGCACCTTTGCAAGATGAGGAGCAATTCCATCTTTACACTGATATAGTAAACTTGAATGTTAATGAATAGCATAAGATAGTAGATTAGGTCATCATGGAGAAAGATGCTAAGATCAAAGAGCTTAGGGACAATTTTTCTAAGGCCAATTTCATGGTTTGATTCCTAGAGCAGGATAATGAGCAATTGAAGGTAAATCAACTACTCTTGAATAAGCATAAGGTTGATGTTAGCAAAGAAAATGTAAAGGGAAAATAATTAGTTGACACGGATGATTCAGATGAGCATCAAGAGCAAGTGACAAGGAAGAGTCCAAAGACTAGAGGACTCAAAAGGGAACTTCAGCAACAAAGGGAGCAGATGTCTTCAGTTGACCTAATTGCAGGAGAAATCAATGAAAATAGGGAGTTTTGGCTTGACAATGTAAATTTCCATTTAAAAAATCTTCTTAAGAGGGCCAAAAGAGACAAAAAATTTCAAAGACACATGGTTACTCATTGGTACACAAGGAATCGGGTCTCCAAAGTCAAAATCAAGCAGTTGAAGAAAATACTCCAGGAAACCCTAATTAGGCAAAAGAGAAGGTTAAGTTGGATTTGCTTGCTGATGCTTCCCTCAGAGCAATACATGACAAGGATAAGGAGCCAGTACAGGAGAAAGGGCCATCAGGTGAATGAGAGACTGAATTCGTTCTCCTTCACGATGATGAAACCGATACAAAGCCAACAAATGCAGAGCTCAAAGAGATCATCCAAGAGCAATAATCGGAGATTAAGGCCTTGTCCCTTGACTTGGAGAGGGCCAAGTGGAACATGAAGTACCTGGAGCAGAGAAACAAGTAGCTTGAGGACCGGCGTGATATCATGGAGCTGCAAAACATCCGTGAAGACCAGCAGGCTGCCCAAAGAAGCCTAAATGAGAATACACCTATTCAACAGGAGATAGAGGCTGATTGAGAGATTTGGCTCGAGAGGATCCACATCCACTTAGAGAAGTTGTTTGCAAAAGAAAACAAGGACAGGGACATGCTCAGGAACATGAAAAACCACTATTGGGCACAGAACAAGGTTTGCAAGGCATGAATAAGGAATTTGAAGGCAAAATTGAGCAAAGCAAACAAAAGAGGCAAAAGAGGCAAAAGAGCAAGATCGGCTTCGAATCTTGGCTAAAGCTTCTTTGGCACGTCATAGCACTCCATATAGAACCTCTAGCCCAAATTTCAAGAAATTTGGGACAATTTTGGTCGCATGAGAATTTTTTGGCACAAACACAGGTTTTTTCTCTATACGCGCCGCACCACTGGCGCGACGTGTAGGATTGGGAGCTCCAAATGTGAAATGGTTTGCATTTTTGGATTCATCATGCAAAATCATGACTACTGGCACTCGGGAAAGAAATTTGGGCATGATTTGAGTCTCCAAGAGGTCAAAAACACCCAAAGAATGGCCTCACTGCCCCTATTTTGACACACAGGGAGCAGTCTTGGGAGAATGAAGATTTGGAGGGGCAAATGAGCTCCAAATTCAAAAATTCCACTTGGGTTGGAAATTAGACAGGACAGGCTTTCCAACGAGCACACTTGGGAACATTTTGGACTCCTGAAAGTGCCTCAAAACGGGCCTCAAAGTGGCGTGACACATACAGAAAAGGGCGGGCCGCATATAGGAAAAAAGGCCCAGAATGCCTCTGTTTCGTGAAATTTCGCTTCCCGACTTTTTATAAGTGGGCCCACTCATATGCACTTCATTTTTTCGGCACCTAAGATGGTTTTAAAAGTATTTTCACTCCAGATGGTCAGTTATCCAAGTGGCAAAGGAAGGTAAAGGGCCACCCAAGCCATTTGTCATGTTTGTGGTGTTGCACCTGTAGCTGATGTTTGGCTCTCCACCTTCATTTTGTGATGATTCGAGTAACTCCCCAACCCTTGGGTGTTCTATCTCTTCATGGCACATTCTATATATTGTATGCAAACCCATTTGCAAAGGGTTGGTTGGCTTGTAACTTCTAGGAGATTGTGGGAAAGAAACTTGTTTCTGCATTGTATATTTTTTACAGAGGATTAATGAAAGGGCAGTTGCTCTGTTTCATGAGATTCATGTGGTTGTGAGTGTAGCAAATGTGTCTCTTATGTTTCATATGTATCTTGTTATTTTTCATAGTTCATTTCATATTCATTTCCAGTGAAATTTTCTGAGTTAGCTAAGGTAGAATTCAATTTTATTGCTCTGCCTGTGGGAAAATTTCATGTTCAGTGTTCATTATTCTATTGAAAAGGATTCATGTTGTCCATTCCCTTTTCACCCTCTTAATCAATCTCTCCATTCCACACTATCTTAAACTAAATTACTAGGCTTTCCACCTATCTTGCCTCACGAAGTAATCTGTGCCTTTCTATTAAGTTCTCTGTTCATTGAGGTCCATTGGTCCCATATCATCCCAGAAACACAATCATTCATAAAAATCATTTCTTGTATCCATATTCACTTACTAGCCTAAGATAAATATTTCGTTGTAAGTCATCTCAGGCCTTTTCGTTTATCTATTCACTGAGTGTGACTCAAAGAGAGCCCTCTCCTGTTCTGGTATGGCTAGCTACCAGACTGAGCATGGTTTGTGGTTACCCTAAATTTTGCCTTCTCTCAGCCTAAGGCAGATTTAGGTGATAACATGGTCCATGGGGAATCGCTTTCAATATCAACCTCGGCTTCAACAACTTTTTCTAAGCCTGTTCATACTGATGAGCAGATTCGTGAACTTTTGTCTATTGATGATTTACCATGGGAATATCTTCATCATCGATCTTTGTTTTTACCTGAGTTTAATCATTTTAAAAATGATTTCTCATCTATTTTTACCGTTGACTATGTCAAAGAACCACAGAATCCATTGCAACATCCTGGTTCTAAGTTAAATTTTGGAAATATCTCTCGAATGGTTCCTATTGACATTTCAGTTAAACCCGGAATTATTGAAAACATTCATATAGGTGCTTCCTATATGAACAATGAAATCCAAACTTATAAAGCCCTATTTCAAGAATTCCACGACATGTTTGCCTAGTCATATGAAGAAATGCCAGGAATCGATCCATCAATTCCACGATGTATTTGCCTGGTCATATGAAGAAATGCCAGGAATCGAATGAAAGCTAGCATTCGTGTCGATCCCTTGAAGGTTGAAGCTATTTTCAAATTACCTCCTCCTTCGACTCTTCGCCAACTCCAAAGTTTGCAAGGGAAAGCAAACTTTTTACATCGTTTCATTCCTAACTACGCCAAGATAAAGAAAGGTTTTACCAGGTTGTTGAAACAGAATACTCCATTCTTTTGGGATGAGATAGCTGACAAACCTTTTGATGCACTTAAACACGCATTGACCCATGCATCGTTATTGCATCCTCCCAACTACAACCAGTATTACTTTTTGTACCTCGTTGCTTCTCATTCCACCATTGGGATGGTTTTAGTTCAGGAAGATGAACTCAACAGTGAGCATGTGATTTACTATCTTAGTTGAACTCTACATCTGACCGAGATTAAATATTCGCATGTGGAGAAATTGGCCTTGGCAGCTATTCAAGCTGTCCAAAGATTTCGTCACTACATCTTATTACGTAAAACAATGGTAATTTCTGACTGTAACCCTATGATGTATATTTTGACCAAACAATTGCTAGGGGGCAAGTATTCCAAATGGATAGTTATCCTGCAGGAATTTGACTTGGAATTTGAAAAATCCAAGGGAAAGAAATCTCTGGTTTTCGCGGAACTGATGTGTGATTTCCCGCATATTGATACTGAAACTGTGGCAGAAGGGCCCATTGAGGATGAATCATTGTTTCTTATCAGTACTCTTGACCCATGGTATGGAGATATTATTATTTATCTCCAAACCCAATATTTTCAGCCTGAAATATCACGATCTCAGCGATGGAAAATATGTTTCCAATCCCAACAATACAATATTATTGGTGATACACTCTATCGTCGTGGGGTGGATTCTGTTTTCCGACGTTGTCTAACTCATGAAGAAGCTTAAAAGGTTCTAAATGATTGTCACTCTGGAGCATGTGGCGTTCATATGTCTGGGTATGCCACAGCCCAAAAGATATTGCGCGCTGGTTATTTCTGGCCATCCTTATTCAAAGATTGTATCTATGCAGTCCAGAAATGCCACAATTTTCAAATTTTTTATCGTAAGATGCGTGCTCCACCCGCTCCTCTCCACCCCATAATTGTTGTCAGTCCTTTTGCAAAGTGGGGTATCAACTTTATTACATGTAACCCTCACTCAGCCAGGGGGCATGTGTATATCATCCTTGCGGTAGATTATTTTACTAAGTGGGCCGAGGTGATGCCTACATTTTTGGCAGACGGAAAAACTACTGCAACTTTCGTTTTCAATCATATAATTGATAGATTCGGTGTTCCTCAAGCTATTATTATTGATCATGGGAGTCATTTTTGAAACATCATGATGACTAAACTGACAGATCAACTTGGCCTACGTCATGATAGTTCTACTCCATATTACCCACAGGCTAATGGTCTGGTTGAAGTTATCAATAAAGTTCTAGTCACTATGATCCAACGAATTATTGGTATTCATAGGTCGAATTGGCATAACTTGTTATTTTCAGCACTTTGGGCATATCAAACCTCAGTAAAAACATCAACTGGTTTACGGTTTGGAAGCAGTGTTACCCATTGAATGTGAAATTCCATCATTGCAAATAGCCATAGAATTACTCCCAGCCAATTCCGAAGAGGAGAAACGTTTGTTGTACTTAGCTCAGCTAGATGAGAATCGATGCAATGCTACATTAGCAATTGGGACTCATGCAAAACGAATAAAATCTCAGTACGACCAAAATGTTACACCTCGTAATTTTTCGGAGGGAGAACTCGTTTTACTATACGATCAAGCAAACGATAAAATAGGGGCTGGAAAATTTGTACCTATGTGGCATGGTCCTTATATTGTTAAGCGAAAGCTGGCAAAAGGGGCCTATGAATTGGTAGATTTTGACGATGTCTCTTTAGGTAAACCCAGAAATGGGCTTTATCTGAAGAGATATTATGCTTAAACCTTGGTGTGGATATTTTTGTTAGACTAGTTTCTTTTTAGCTAGTGTGTTTTAGATTAGAAATGTGTGCCTAGTTTAGAGAGTGCTTTTATTATTATTCTTGTTTATCTTGATTTTACTCTTGATATTGCAGATGTCGACGTCTCTTCAAACATACATTGGTTTTGCTGATGGTGGTTTTCGTAATACACGGAACATTTCTTCCGCAGCTTGGGTTATCTATTCACCCTCTAATGAGTTAGTATCTATGCATGGGGTAAGCCTCGGTCAAACAACAAATAACATTGCAGAGTATAGTGTAGTGATTGAGTTATTATCTGAATCCATCTCATTTAGGATTCGGAGTTTGATTGTTAGGTTAGATTCTGAACTCGTTGTATTACAACTTAACAGGGTTTATGCCATTAGAAATCCAGTGTTATTAAGATTGCTTTTGAGAGTTCGTCTCTTGGAACGTGAATTTGATTACATTGAATATCAGCATATTCCAAGACATTTAAATACATTAGCAAATGCAGTTGCTTCTCGTATGATAAATAGACATTTGCAATAATTAAAACAGTAAATTTATAACATTCCATAGCATGTTACACAAGATAGCCAGTAATAGTGATATATCATAGCATAGAAGTGTGTCAAAATATACATCGTCTTCGATCATAGGTTGAAAAACACCTTATGATCGGAAAAAATGATAGTATAAAAAGATATAAAATGTCATATGAGTCTGCAAAGCAATCATCCTGCCCCTAATGATGATCATGATAAGAAACCATTGCTCGGTCCACCCTACAAAGGAATCTCCTAAAAGGTCCTGGGACCCCAATCACATATCGTTGTAACCTAAGTGGAATATCATCTATGCCAATCTCTAGAATATCTGTTTTCAAACGCTCTAGATGATTCTCCAATTTAGTCAGGGTCTCTATAGATTGGTCATGTGGGGCCGGTATTGCTGTAGCTGAGTGTCTCCTCTCATAAGGCTGGAGAGCAGCTAGTTGTCATGGACCCACATCTGCATTTAAAACTTTTACTGTCATTTTTGGACAATTTAAAAAAACAAAGAAAAAATAGTTAAAAATTAGAAAAGTGTTGAAAATGATTTTACCTTAATCATCCCACTGCTCTCCTAGTGGAAGAGCCATATCTGGGTCACCGCGATAATCCATCCTAGCATATGGAAAATCCTGAATCACAAAAAGTTGGTTTCTCAACCAGCGAAAATACTCAGGAGGAAATTGAACAACCTTTGTACCCTCCTCAGGATGACGGGCCATCACTACAACCCAACGCATTATCCTAGGCTCTCGAGGAAGGCCAGCTTTGACGGAAAGTTGTTGAGGGACCAACATAGGGACCCTCTCTAGACTAAAGCTCACAATGAGGAAACCATATCCAAATTTTTTTAGTTGTCCGTTCTTTTCTCTAGTCAATTGGCCTTTTACATTCGCCAACACAGCGTCGCACTAGTTGAAGATGGTACCTCGATAACAGTCTACTACCATTCGCATATGGGATCTGGTAGCTACATGTAATGCTGCACTCCCACATAGTCTGGTGACAGTGAACACGATAACCTTAAGTTCAGGATGGTAGATAGTTTTAATATCGATCTGTTTGTCCTCTGTTTGATCATTGCAAAACTCCAATCGGAGACTAGAGACAGACTGGCCACCTGGCCTAGTCCTGAAAAGAGATAATCGTTCGCCTCTCTTGGGCAAACTAGTCAAAAAATATATGTCCTCTAGCTCAATTTCGATCCAGTGGCCACCAACCATGAAACACTAGTCCTGTATGTTCCACCTGTCTACTAGCCATTGCAAGAAGTCTACTTGGGCCCTCATGCTGGCTATGGCCCAGAATTTAAATAGTCAGCATGCTTTTAATGCCCGTATTGTAGGTGGATGAATTAATGTGGCAAGGTCCACATCCTCATGCTCGCGTTCCCACCAAATAAGAATTTTGTATGTCCTACATTGCAAAAAAAGACATATTAGAACAATTTAGTTCAAAAAAAATTGGGCGGAAATGGAGAAATTTGAAATTTTAAAACCTATTTCGTGAGGTCTACACCTACTGGTTACGGATAGTGCGTAGGTCCACACTCGTCGTAAGCAATAGGTGTGGACCCACTACTTTTTTCTTTGTAGAAAAAAGTCGGGGTCTGCAGGGGCCGCATGTTGCACTTGCGGACCCCCACGAGCATTTTTCTAAAAGAAATTTTCCTTAAAAAATCAATTTTAAAAGCCCTAAAACAAAATGCAAACAGTTGAAATGCAAGATAAGGGTGATGTGGATTACCTGGAGCTGACAGTTTTCGATTCAAACGGACGGATTTTCCACAATCTTCGTAGGAAGTTTCTTACCCAAAAGCTCTCACTTCTCACTCTGAAGTTAAACGGTTATAAGCTTTTTTGAATAAATGAATTTTTAATTTATTTATTTTTCACTTTAAAAGGGTAACTTTTTGATGCATTTTTATTTATCTTAAATAGGTATGAGTAATTTTTTGAGTTTTTGTGCAGAATATTGGATTTTTCAGGGAGAATCGATCATTTTCAACAAAGAGCATACTTTTTCACTTTTTTGGACTCTTCCAAAACTTACAAAAAAGCGAAACATTGGAGTCCTCTTTAAGCTCTTTTCTGACTCGTAAAATATGAAAATATTGTCGATTTTTTCCTTTTTTAACTTACTAAACATAATTAAAAAGGCGGTCCACTTACAACTCTTTTTTTACTGTATAAACATGAAAAGATCACTGGACTTTTGTCGTTTCAAGTTCGATATTGGTTATAAAATGACGTGTCTTCGATCACTTTTTTACTTTTTCAGATCGGAACCACTAATTATGAAAAGTATTCCTTGATTGTAATGGTCAAGCGGTTCTCTCAAGTATTATTTTATACTTTTTTGGGCTTGGGGGACACAAATTTACAAAAAAGGACACCCATGGAGTTTCCTTAAGTTTTTCTTCTGACTCCCTAAAATTGAAAAACACCGAGTTTTTCCTATACTAGACTCGTTAAAATTTAACAGTAAATGACCTGTTCAATTTCAAACAAGAACGAACCACTCCTTCTTAGGGTTCAAATTTTAAACTAAGTTGGACTCATCTGAAGGATGAGCTTATAAACAAGCAAATGTTATCCTCCTCAAGCTTGTCAAAAATAAAGAGGTACTTACCAGAAATGGTGGGGGAAAAGAGAGAAAAATGAACCTGTTTGTTACACTTTGTGTTTTAGAAAAGAAGTTAACCACTCTTGAAACGACACTTTTTGTTCACCTAGGTTGGGAAATCCTTTGCCTAACAGTTAATCAAACCATATTGAAAGTCTTCAGCCAGTTTCTAGGTATTAACTTTGGGTCAATTGTCACCAAACCATCTGCAGTGTCGTTATGTGTTCAAGAGGTCGGTTCAAATAAACTATTCACTTGCAAAATATCTGTCATCCATTTTGACCATCCCTGAGTTATTCCTTGCCAAATATATTTCCTCAAAACATGATCTATGATTTTGTGTTGTGGGCTTCCCTACAATAGATCACTTTCTATCGACTTCAGCTCATTATCTAGAAAGATGATCTAGAAATCGTCAATACCTTGGAATCTGCATGCCCTAATGGCAGGTTTCTCACCTTCGATGACAGGTTGCATCATTAACCTTCGATCAAAGGATTCTATGACATGTTTGACGTCAACTCATTTATTCACATTTCATAGATTGTATTGAGTACTTTGAGAGCCATTGACATTACTGGTGGTTTCACTCACACTTGTTAACAGTTCACATCATTGACTGGTAATCAAGTGGTTTTCACCATGTTAGACTTCGACACATTCATTCACATGGATAGAATCGTACTAGTTCGAGAAGAATAAATCAAGACCCTGGATCTAGTTTCCACCATCGAGGATGGAGGAATTTTGTTATTCATTATACAGTGGACTATTCATAAACAGATGGTTGCGCCCATACTGTGTCTACATATGTCTATACTCGTGATGTATTACAAAATCATTCCTGTATCAAAACAGTTTAGTCAGTTTTCTAGTCAGTTTTGGTCTGGGTATGGGAATGCCTACCTCAACGATGATATGTTCACATATATATATATTTTGCATTGAATGTTTTTACAGGTTCTGACTGGGATGTCCACAGGATGATCCTTGAAATGATAAAGTACTTCACTCTTCTTAGATGACAAATTTTATCTTCATCTATTACAGACTTCGCACTTTAGGGGGCAATCTGTTGCACAAAAATTGTCACCTTGACATTCTGCAATCTGTGTGAGTCCATTACCTCTCATACTTTCCTCCTTTGCAAGTCTTAAGCCTCGGTTCTTCATATCAAGCCTTGAAAATAAGAGAAAGCCCTCAAAAGTCTATAAAACTCTGGTTCTGCACTTTCTCTTAGCATTACTTGCGGTCCCGCACCTAAAGGTCATGTCCCCTACGCACCTGACCGCTCTGTCTCTGTGTTATGGGTGAGGACCCCTGTAAAAGTCAAAAAGGCACAAGTATATTATTAAAAACTCACATTGAGTCATTTCTGGAAGCTTCTAGAAGGAATCTTGAGGTGGCAAGTTTGCTCCCTTAAGGTTCATGCATCCCATACCTTAAGGAGCTAACCCCTTGATGTGAGGAGCTTATCCTTTTGAAGGAGGACTCTATCCCTTCATAGGTGGACCTGTAACTTCCTTCCTCTGTACTATAAAATGAAGCATTGGGCTAGTTACTCGGGAGGTTGAAAGCTAAATATTTTTAAGGTGAAATGTTGTTGGAACTTAGTCTTCCTTATTGAGATTTTGTGAGGATAGATTACATACCTCTTTGATCTCATTTGGAAGAGTGTGAGGCTTGTCAAAGTAAGGGAGATTCATGTTTCGGACCCTAGGAAGAGCTTGTACAACATCAAGGCACCAAAGGTTGTAAGGTTCTTCTATTTCAAAGTTAATACAAATAATTTTATTTTTCTCAATAAGCTGTGTTTTGTGGTTTATTTTATGGATTCCTTGATCACCATAATGAACATGATTTATTATATTATCTATGCAGGTGTTATTTGATGTGTGCTTGTTTGTGATTGCAGGTTCTCAAAAGGAAACTCTTTCGGATGGTTGAAGGATGGTGTTTGGTCAATTTAGTGTGGTCTAAATTGCTATCATAAATTGTCAACCCGGGGCTCGTAAGCTGATGAAGTGAATTGTACAATATATACTTAAGCAGCCTTTCCTAGTTCTTTTTGTCGTTTTTAGTTTATGTCTAACTTATCTTCCTAATGTGATGTGATGAAGTTATAAACAAGTGAGTGAATGTTTGTGTATGTGGCGATTTCTAAATGCTTCTTGAATTTTAAAGAGAAAACTTGAACAATAACTTGGAATGGAATTAAAGCTTCGAATGAAAGTAAAGCATCAAACAAAAAGACTAATGGCACTAGTCCAATACCTTTACTGCTGATAAGAATGAAAATGACATCTATATTAACTCAGCTGAAAGCAAGAACACTACTCTAACTCCTCTATTGAATCTAAAGCAATGCAAAAATTAAGTGACAAATCACACTACTTAATTCTCCCTTAACATTCTGCCTTTAGCTAAATTGATCATGTGAAAAAGAGTTAGGAGTGAATTAGCAATATGAGTCTAAAACTAAATAAACCAAGCTGCAATTAAATGATGTTTTGGTCCCATAAAAGTTAGTGAATCATGATAAAAAGAACCATCAAGAGATTAGCAACTTGACAAAACTTGATAAAGTAAACTAGGCAAGGAAACTAACTAAGCAAGGAAACTAATAAAAATCAAAGCGAAAATTAGTAGCTTAGATAAGACAACTTCAGATGCCACTAGTGTTAGAAAGAAGGAAAAGCACACTGTCCCGGGCTCCTAACAAAGCTGTAAAAACACACACTGATCAGTCATGAAAAGTACAGAAACGTAAAGCAGCATAATTCAAACTGTACATTAATATACATGGTAACTTAGAGAAAAAGGAATGCAGGAAAGCAAATTTAAAAGCTACTGTACAATGGTTGTAGCAGACAGGGGCCCTCCATCCACTTCAACCAATTAAAAAGATCAGCTACGCAGGTAAGAACAAAACTGTCTTCTTGGCATTAAATCAGCACATAATAAAATACAGTGGAGAGCGTAAACGCTATATAAAAGAGTCTTGAAATAAAGTTTACAGTAGCCAAAGACTAACTTCCAAAAACTAACTAATCAGCGTGTAGAAACGCTTTATTTATAGCAGGTACATCAACTGTTCTGTGCGTAAACTAAGCTAACTAACAGCTATGCAAAAGACACGTTTAGCAGCACCGTGCACGGATTTAGGGAACGGTCATCATGGTTAATAAATCCGTTGTTGGATTCTTGTCCCCTGCAGTCTTCGTGGCTAAAGAAGAGGCCAGTTGTGACTTTCGTGCTCCAACTGAACACGCAGAGCCGTGCCACCATTTGCAACCTTGTCATTTGACCAGAGTTACCTCCACATTGACCAGGGGTGTAGACGGCCAGTTT
Organism: Pinus taeda; assembly: GCA_000404065.3. Lineage (NCBI taxonomy): Eukaryota > Viridiplantae > Streptophyta > Pinopsida > Pinales > Pinaceae > Pinus > Pinus taeda. The sequence continues at coordinate 33,360 of APFE030839730.1, forward strand.
GGCTGAGCTGACAGTACACGCACCATGTACACAGCCATACAAAATTGCCCATGTGGCTCTTTCCTCTAGAGGACACCTGGATCATAGCAAACAAGAAAATGGTCGCGGAATCTAGGATTGGCTGCAGAATCAGAGATCGGCTGCGGAAATCCTGTATCAGCTGCGGAATTGCAGCTCTTGAACCAAAAATCTAAACCAACAGTCAATCATTAGCATAATTAGCAAGTCATGTTAAAAAGTCCTATAATGCAATGAATTGAACAAGTTGATGAAGGAAATGATGACAAAAGAAGGAAATGAGTAGGAAAAGGCTGTTGGGAGGATAGGTAAATGAGTGCAGGTTTGAGTCTCAACATACCCCCACTGTGAAGGTGTTGCATGTCCTCATGCAACCAAAACTTTGTCATGATTTTTCAGTTCATATGCTCAGATGCCTCTGCCAAGACATCCAACCTTCTCCTTTTTCTCTTTACTGCTATTGTTCTTGGTTTTCTAACCAACACACCTTTAAAACTTCAAGTTAATCAAGGCCCTGCTCAATTTCTTGCATTTCCTCTTCAATTTCCTATTCTTTTTCTGCCAAAGACCCAAGTGAAGCATTGTGTTGTCGTGGACAATTTTGTCCAGCTTGCTTTTTTCTTTCAATGCTTCATTCTCCTGCTTAATATGTCGGTTCAAGACTTCCAGCTCAAATACCTCTTGTTTTAAAGATTTGACCTATTCATCAAGAGGCACTATAGTGCTTGGACCGGCAACAGATTGCTCTAAAGTCTCCAAATAATCATATGCCTTCAGCTGGTCAGGGTCTATGTCAGGTGTTTGTCTTGGTCTAAATTCAAATTCTTGAAAACTGCTTTCTCTTTCTTGTTGGAAGGGACTTTCCTCTCGTGGAGGACTTAGCTCAATACCTAGTTGATTGGAGTCTTTTCAGGTGTGCCCAAATCAACAAAATGGGACTGTTTTCCTTTGGTCACACTCAGTTTTCCCTTCAGCCTACTACTTCTTCTCACTTGTACATTAGTGCTCTTTTGCTGGGCACTGTGTTTCTCTTTCTGTTTTCTCTTTAAGAGGGCAGTGGCTTGAAGTTGTACTAATCTATCAGCTAGTGTTTGGGATTCTTCTTCAATTGAGGGTTCAAGTGAAGGAAATGACTCTTGCACAATGGCTTTCCCTTTATCCCCCTTTTGTCTTTTAGTTCTGTCTCCCTTTTTCCTTTCTTCTTGGGCAATTTCTTGGGCAGTTTCTTGAGCAGTTTCTTCACCAGTCTCTTGGGCAGTTTCTTCAATTTCTACAGCAGTTTCCTGGGCAGTAATTTCTTTCTCTCTTCTCCTACTTCTCTTTGGTATCCTAGGAGAGCTACTAGAGGCTTCAGCTACCTCTTGAAAATGGTTTCTAACTAGAAACTTCTCCCATGTATCATTTTTAGTTTTCAACTGATCCTCAATTAAAATTTTAATGAGTCCATGGTGATAAAAGTGGGGTTCAATGTTTCCCACGTGTTTCTGAATAGTGGCACACATCTTCTTTAGACTAACTAACAAGAAACAAGGTAGGTTGATAGCACGGTCATCCATAAAGTGCATCATGATTCTTGTATGGTATATATACATGACACCGAAACGGCTTTCACATGTTAAAAATTTTTGAACAAGCAACAATAATGAAGTCCATTCCTCTTTAATGACACGTACAGGGATTCCCTTAGTGAAAATGGAGGTATCCATACCTGGATTCTTGAGCATATTTCTCCACTCTTGATCTTCAACTGTTCTATTTTTGAACCAGCGTTCTCCTTTTTGAGGCAATCGGTTGCTGTGGCCAAGGTGGCTCTCTGTTATGGTGGAACTGCAGGTCTCCTACCTCCACGGTTTTCCCATCAAATGACCGGGCAAATGCCTTTGTCACCTCTTTATTGTACCCGTTAAATTTTTGAATGAACTTCAACCATTCGGCTATCTACAGTGCTTCTTTTACCTGTGGGTAACCCTCTAAAAATTTCAAACCCTCTGGTTCTGCTCTTAACAATTTCCCCATTTTCGGCTCTCAGTTTTACTTGAAGCTCTGACAGTGGGATATGGACGCTTGAGGAAAATGCTTCACGAGAAAAACAGGGGAATTACGGTTGTAACAGGGTAACCGTAATGTAATAAACAGTATGGTGCAGAACTTGTGATCGGGGTTTTGAACAGTGAGGTAAGGAAAAACAAAGAGGGATTTACAGTGAAAACGAGAGTGGTGTATGAAAACGAGAATGGAAACGGTGGTATGAGAGTAGAGAACAATACGGCAATGAGTTTATGCATGCGGGTGCAACGGTCAAATCTGTAAGCGTCAGGTGGCTGCATACACTTGGCTGTGGAAATGATCATATGTAGAGCCGTAGTACACTGGTATACGTCACTGAGGTACGAGTAGTTAATGGAAGAGCAGCTCGTATCAAGTTCAAATCAATAGTGATTAGGAAACCGTTAGGAGGGTGATGAGGTGGATTAGGCGTGATCGTGGACGAGGAGTGGGATAATCTTGTCAATCATTACATTAAGTGACTCCTACCACGATTTGAAAACCATGCATAAATGATATTAAACTGTTGATTAAAATTTTGGAACATACCTTTATACATTTGCATTTGATCCCTTTGTTGATTATGGTGGCTAACTTTTGATTGCTTTCTGGCCTTGTAGGTGCTATGTATCCTTGCTGCTCTTTGATGATGATACCTCTGACTGTAATTTTTTTTTTCTTTTTGACACAAAATTGCTTTGTTTGCAGAGACAGAGTGTATTAGCTGCGGAAACTCGGTATCAGCTGCGGAATCTGCAACAACACTTTTCTGCCTGCACAAAGATGATTAGAACAATTTATCTGAATGGAATAGTCCTGAGAGGGACTTTATTGGTGGAAATGAGATGGAATGAGTGAACTGGGAAAAAAAATGTAGTGGAATGGAATGAAATGGAGTGAAAAATATGGAGTGAGGTGAAATGGAATGAAGATGGAATGATGATGGAAAGAGAGAGATTTTTTTTTGGAAACTATAAAGTGTCAGGTGACCCTGATTTTCACCTTATATTTTCTGCATAAGACTTCCAATCCAAGATTGGTTTTCAGGCTTATACACATAATTTTTTTCTTTCTTTCTTTCTTTTATTTTTATTTATTTTTATTTTATTTGTTATTTTTTAATTCAGAAAGAAACAAAGATTAGGCTGATGGAGGAGAAGATTCTTCTCCACTAGCCTCATTGCAGAATTTTCTTGAAATACTTTGACAAAGTCCTCTTTTGAGAGAGGCTTATGATAGATCTTCAAGCGGTGGCCATTCACAATAAGAGGAGTTTGGAACTCATCAATAGTCTTAATTCGGACTGCTCCATTACTAAAGACTTCATCAATCTCATATGGCCCAGGCCAATGAGTTTGAAATTTCCCTTTGAAGTCTTTAAACTTTGAGTCAAATAGTAGCACCCAATCTCCTTTTTGAAACTTTTTCTCTTTGATAAATTGGTCATGCCATTTAGTCCTTTGGTGCTGAACTAGATCGGTCCTCAGAATTGCATCTTGTCTTATTTCATCTAGCTCGTTTAGCTGGTCCATTCTGTGCTTTTGGGCTTCTGATAAGCTCATCCCCAACTGAACTGCCATCTTGAAGGTCTTGATTTGAAACTCAATGGGGAGCAAGACTTCTTTCCCATAAACAAGTTCATAGGGAGAATGTCCTGTTGTGTTCCTCCATGTAGTTCTATAGGCCCACAAGGCTTCAGGGAGCCTCTCTGCCCAATCTCTTTTGTGGAGATGAACAGTCTTGGTGATGATGCTCTCAAGAACTTTATTTGTAGATTCCACTTGGCCATTTGCTTGCGGATGGTATGGAGTAGACTTTCTATGCTTGATTTTGTATTCCTCCATCAGCTTTTCCATCAATATAGATGTAAATTGACTTCCCTGATCTGTCACAATTTCTCTTGGGACACCAAAACGAGTAAAAATATCCTCAAAAAGAAATTGAATAACTGAATTTTTCAGTGGCAGAAGGCAATGCCTTGGCTTCTACCCATTTAGTAACATAATCAGTGCAAACCAATATATACTTCTTTTGTTTAGATGGTGGATTAATAGGTCCAACGAAATCTAAAGCCCATTTCTCAAAGGGTTCGATGAGTACCTGTGGCTGTAATGGCATTTCATTTGAAAGAGTTGGTCTCCCCACTCTTTGGCAGCTGT
>APFE030839730.1:52339-84695 GCA_000404065.3 Pinus taeda
GCCTTTCCTAGTTCTTTTTTTCATTTTTAGTTTATGTCTAATTTATCTTCCTAATGTGATGTGATGAAGTTATAAACAAGTGAGTGAATGTGTGTGTATGTGGTGATTTCTAAATGCTTCTTGAATTTTAAAGAGAAAACTTGAACAATAACTTGGAATGGAATTAAAGCTTCGAATGAAAGTAAAGCATCAAACAAAAAGACTAATGGCACTAGTCCAATACCTTTACTGCTGATAAGAATGAAAATGACATCTATATTAACTCAGCTGAAAGCAAGAACACTACTCTAACTCCTCTATTGAATCTAAAGCAATGCAAAAATTAAGTGACAAATCACACTACTCAATTCTCCCTTAACATTCTGCCTTTAGCTAAATTGATCATGTGAAAAAGAGTTAGGAGTGAATTAGCAATATGAGCCTAAAACTAAATAAACCAAGCTGCAATTAAATGATGTTTTGGTCCCATAAAAGTTAGTGAATCATGATAAAAGAACCATCAAGAGATTAGCAACTTGACAAAACTTGATAAAGTAAACTAGGCAAGGAAACTAACTAAGCAAGGAAACTAATAAAAATCAAAGCGAAAGTCAGCATCTTAGATAAGACAACTTCAGATGCCACTAGTGTTAGAAAGAAGGAAAAGCACATTGTCCCGAGCTCCTAACAAAGCTGTAAAAACACACACTGATCATTCATGAAAAGTACAGAAACATAAAGCAGCATAATTCAAAACTGTACATTAATATACATGATAAATTAGAAAAAGGAATGCAGGAAAGCAAATTTAAAAGCTACTGTACAGTGGTTGTAGCAAACAGGGGCCCTCCATCCACTTCAACCAATTAAAAGATCAGCTACGCAGGTAAGAACAGAACTGTCTTCTTGGTATTAAATCAGCACATAATAAAATATAGTGGAGAGCATAAACGCTATATAAAAGAGTCTTGAAATAAAGTTTACAGCAGCCAAAGACTAACTTCCAAAAACTAACTAATCAGCATGTAGAAACGCTTTATTTATAGCAGGTACATCAACTGTTCTGTGCATAAACTAAGCTAACTAACAGCTATGCAAAAGACACGTTTAGCAGCACCGTGCATGGATTTAGGGAACGGTCATCATGGTTAATAAATCCGTTGTTGGATTCTTGTCCCCTGCAGTTTTCGTGGCTAAAGAAGAGGCCAGCTGTGACTTTCGTGCTCCAACTGAACACGCAGAGCCATGCCACCATTTGCAACCTTGCCGTTTGACCAGAGTTACCTCCATGTTGACCAGGGGTGTAGACGGCCAGTTTGGCTGAGCTGACAGCACACGCACCATGTACACAGCCATACAAACTTGCCCATGTGGCTCTTTTCTCTAGAGGACACCTGGATCATAGCAAACAAGAAAATGGCTACGGAATCTGGGATTGGCTACGGAATCAGAGATTCTCTGCGGAAACCCTGTATTAGCTGTGGAATTGCAGCACTTGAACCAAAAATCTAAACCAACAGTCAATCATTAGCACAATTAGCAAATCATGTTAAAAAGTCCTATAATGCAATGAATTGAACAAGTTGATGAAGGAAATGATGACAAAAGAAGGAAATGAGTAGGAAAAGGCTGTTGGGAGGATGGGTAAATGAGTGCAGGTTTGAGGCTCAACAGATGGTTGCTACAACTAGCGTTGGACTTAAGGTAGGGTCTTAACACTCTATTAGTTTTTATTAATGAATCGCAATATGTTTAGAGAAAGGTAGATTTGCTTGTCCTGCTTGTTGCTAGATATCTTTTGATACTAGGGAGATCGGCCTTGTCCACAAGATCGATTTATCCAGCCAACACCTTGTACTTTGACAAGTCGATGCACATAGCCACCAGTGCAGGCTTGGTGATCAATGCAGACACCATGCACAGTATGTCACTAGTTCGGTCACACTCAAGACAATTATGCACACGTTATCAAACGAGTTGGATAGAGGAGCTAGAGCAGTGTACCTAGATGATACAGAGGCAAGAGTTCGTTTCCAGAAAGATGTCACCATAAAGTCCACGGACACTATCGCAGACTACCGAGCTTGGCATTAGTTTTCTACTAACAACCACAGTGAGGATGTTGAAGAGATGGTCTTCCCACAGTTGTCTGAGTCATAGTGATGCCTTGCATGGCTTTCTCAAGCCTATTTTGTCTCACATCGATACATGTGTAGATTGTATGTAATGTCATGTCAGGTGGAAGTTCAAGTGTCGATAGTTGGATGTAATAGTGATAGAGTAGATGAAGAGTCATGAGGGTAGATGAACTGTCATAAAGAGGAATGTCAAGGTCCACCCCACCCTTTGATATATATAGTCCCTCATAACTCATTGTAGGGGCTTTTGGTCAGCCAAGCTTCTGATAGAAGTATCTTAGAGAAAGCTTGGAGAGTATTGTAACGAGCCTTGACTTCTCCATTGTGCAGAGTTAGTATATCTCTTTGGAGGGGCAGGCAACAGTGACTGTAACGTTCTGTTGTCAAAACTAATGGTTGGTCATGGTTGTATTGTATGACTAGAACTTTCACTTCTTAATATAATAGAACCAACATGTTTCATGCAAATGTCGTATTGTATTTCAGCTATCTTGTTTACTCTAAATGATATATGTATATGTTTGCTTACGCATGCATGTGTAGATATTTTCTGTATATGTATGTATGAATACTGAAATGTGATGTTGGTTTAACCATCACTTTGGATTTATAGCTTATTTCCCTTCCATGTTGTGATGCATCTTTGCTTGTGTGTTACCTTCTTAACCTCGTGATTTCATAGGTTTCCAAGGGGTGCAGTCACCTCACCCTCTGTGTGTTAGAACTGCTCATGCACGTTCCTTGACTTGTTGCATATGTCACACCCTTGCTACCAACAGGGACATGTTACCTGCCTCTGTGTGAAACCACAGTCAAGGTGATATTGTATGACCCACTGTTGGGACTCCTACACCAAATGGTTTGAGGTCTAGTTGGGACTTATTACTGGGGAGATCCCCTGACAAGTTGGTGGGTCTAGCACCGTCAACAACCTAGAATTGTCGAGAACATTCATATTGGGGTTTCCTTTTCTTTCGATGAGATTAGGGCTTACACTCAACTTTTCAAAGAATTTCGAGATGTCTTCACATGGTCATACGAGGAAATGCTTGGTATTGATCCAACAATAGTGGTCTATGAAATAACAACTTATCCTGGTGGAAAGCTTGTTCACCAACGGCTTCGCCCCGTGCATCCTCGAAAGGCTGTTGTTATTAAAGAAGAAGTTAAGAAGCTTTTAAAAGCAGGTTTTATTTACCCCATCCCATTCACAGATTGGGTGTCCAAAATTGTCCCTGTTGCTAAAAAGCAGGGCACGATCTGTGTTTGTGTTGATGACCGCGATATCAATTGCGCATGTCCAAAAGATAATTATCCCACTCCATTTATCAATCAGATCATCGAAAAGTGCACTAAGAGTGGTATTTTCTTGTTCATGGATGGTTTTTCTGGCTACAACCAGATCAAAATTTCACCAGCTAATCAACATAAAACGACCTTTATATGTCCATGGGGCACTTTCGCTTATAAAAAACTTCCTTTCGGTTTAAAAAATGTTGGCACTGACTTCCAAAGAGAAAATGTCTTATGTGTTTCATGATATTCGACACATTGTTTAGCCTTACCTTGATGACTTACCAGCTCATTCTGCTAAGCATCATGACCATCCGGATCACTTAAGATCCATATTCTTGTGATGTCGGTATTATAACATTTGTCTCAATCCGCACAAGTGCATTTTTTGCATTGAATCTGGTCGACTCTTGGCTTTTTTGGTGCCCATTGTTAACTTACCCCCCGACCTCATTGATGCAATTGCAAAGCCTACAAGGCAAGGCTAACTTTCTTCTTCAATTCGTTCCTAATTATGCTAAACCCACCAGAGCTTTTACTCGCTTACTTAAGAAGGGGATCCCTTTCATTTGGGACGGAGTTGCCCAAAAAATCCTTCGATGCTTTGAGAGACACACTTATCTATGCTCCTTTACTGCATCCCCCTAATTATCGACGCAATTATTTCCTATACTTGGTTGCAAATGATACTACTATTGTTATGGTGTTTTTTCAGGATGACAATGATGGCAACAAGAATGTGGTTTATTATTTAACCCAAAATATTCTCAATAATGAGTCTCAATATGCCCATGTCGAGAAGCTTGCCTTGGAAGCAGTCCATGTTATCCAAATATTTAGACATTAAATCCTTTTACGGAAACCACATTGATTTTCGATTACAACCCCATGATTCGTTATCCTGCAGGAGTTTGATTTGGATTTTGCTGCTGCCAAATCAAAGAAATCACTTGTTTTTTCTTAGTTGATATGTGTCCTTCCATCTACAAGCAATTCTACTAATTTCACTGAGCAAATTTCCAATGAAATTCTATTTTTTATCAACACTCTCAACCTTTGGTATCAATATATTATCGTTTATCTTCAAACCCATACTTTCCAGTCTGAGTTGTATCGATCCGACCGACACCACATTCGACATAAGTCCCAACCCTATCGGATCCTTGGTGATACATTGTATCGGGTTAGTGTGGACTTTATTCTGTGTAGGTGTCTCACTCTAGAAGAGGTTGAATGGGTCTTGAATGATTGCCACATTTTTCCCTATGGTTTTCATATGTCAGGTTATGCCACCACTCAGAAAATCCTTTGTGCCAGTTATTTTTGGCCTTTTATCTTTAAAAATTGTATTCTAGTTGTTCAAAAATGCCATGAATATGAGATTTTTAACACAAGCAACTCACCTCGCCGACACCTTACACCCAATAGTTACCGTTGGCCCATTCGCTAAATGGGGGATTGATTCCATGACATGTAGCCCTCGCTCAGTCGGGGGGCATGGTTATATAATCGTCGTCATTGAATATTTTACTAAATGGGACGAGGTGATGCCTTCATACATTGTTGACGGTATCACTACTACTCAGTTCCTCTTTAACCACGTGATAGAACATTTTGGTGTTCCTCAAGCCATTATAACTAACCATGGATCACATTTTTGTCAGTACATGATGGAAGAGTTGACTGCTCAGTTGGGCCTTCATCATGATAGCTCAACTCCTTATTATCCACAGGCCAATGGCCAAGTTGAAGCAGTTAATAAAGTTTTGATTACTATTCTTCAACGTACCATTGGGAAGCACAAAAAGGACTAGAATTTGTTGTTATTCTCAGCTCTCTAGGCTTACAGAACTTCCACTAAGATGGCCATTGGATTCACTCCATTCCAACTGGTGTATGGTTTAGAGGCAACTCTTCCAATCGAATGTGAAATCCCTTTGCTAAAATTAGCTATCAAACTCCTTCTGAATACCTTGCCTAAAGAGGAACAATTACTGTATCTTGAGAGGCTTGACGAGACTCGTCACATTGTTGCGATGGTCATTGAAGCTCAAAAGAAATGTGTCAAAGCTAATTTTGACCAAATTGTTTCTCCATGCACTTTTATTGAAGGTGACTTGGTCCTTCTTTATGATCAAGCCAATGATAAATTGGGAGCAGGGAAGTTCGAACCCATGTGGCATGGACCCTACATCATTAAGTGTGTCTTACAAAATGGTGCCTATGGGCTATGTAAGTACAAGGGAAATGCATTGTCACAGCCCCGCAATGGGTTGTATCTAAAGAAGTATTATGTGTGAAATTTGTGTAATTACTTTTGTACATTAGTGTGTCAATTCATTTGCATGAGTTTTGAGTTTTGGTGTGTTTGTTTTCTTTGTGGACATGTGTTTTTCTACTTACCCTGTGTTCCACTTGGTTTGAAGATGTCATCAAACCATTACATTGGTTTTGCTGATGGTGCTTGTCCTAGCACATGGAATGTGTCTTCTGCAACATGGGTACTCTATGAATCTAATGGCAAGCTGATTAACTTACAAGGTATATGCCTTGGTCGAACAACAAATAATATTGCTGAATACAATGCAATCATTGAACTCTTGCCAAAGGCAGTTTCTCTTGGCATTACAGATTTATTTTTCAAGTTGGATTCACAGCTCGTTGTGTTACTGTTAAACAATCATTACTCAGTAAGAAATCCAAAAATATTGTGTATGTATCTACATGTTAGAATACTGGAAAGAAATTTTGATTTCATCACATATCAACATATTCCACGTAATTTAAGTACATTAACAAATTCATTAGAAAATTTTGTTCTTGATAGGCATTTGTGTCATTTATAAAACTAATCATATTATGGACACATAAGTAGAATATATATATCTATATATATATATAATATATATAGATATATATATATATATTATATATTAGATTTATATATATATCTATATATATTATATGTAGAATTATATATATATATTATATATAGAGAGAGAGAGAGAGAGAGATCACACATGTTAGAGTATTTACATCAAGATATAAAAAAATAGAGTGTTCTGGGACACTTGGATTTTAAAGCCTACAAAATGTGTAAAAGAGCTAGAAAGGCCATCAACCTACATGGTGCTCATGATAGCATGAGACCACTCTGATCACTCGATCTAAAAACTGATGCAGTCTCACAGATACTTCCACTGTGTGTCTCTATCAATGCAATGGCACCTCATCAATAGTGGCATACTCTGGGACTCCTCGATTTATCGCCTCTAGGTTGCACTCCATTTCAGCTAAGGGGTTTTCCCCTTCTTCATAGTTTGTGCCCATTATCTAATGAGAAACTCACCGTGCTATTGGCGACAAGCCAGGTGGTCTCTCTAGTCCCACATCTGCACATTATCACAAGTTGAGTCTCAATTTACACTTTTACAAAAAATCAAATAACCTGAAAAAAAAAACCAAAAATCAAGTTTTTACCTGCATCAGTCCATTGTTCTCCTGGTGGCAACGAAAGATCTAGATCTCACCAAAAATCAGTACCAGCATAAGCATAGTCATCTACTACGAGTAGTTGGCATTCTAGCCAAGTGAAAATTTGTGGTGGGTAATGCATATGCTAACCCGTTCCTCCTTGAGGCATGAGTTGACTCCATCTCACTAGTCTTGGATCTTGGGGGGCAGGATTCGGTACCTCTACCCACTAATACCAAAATAAGGGTACTCACTCTAAAAATAAGGTCATAAGTATTGAACCGAACCCAAATTTCTTTAGGTGTCCATGCTTCCCCTTGTTTAGTTGTCTTTTCATATTCGCCAGAAGGCCTATACACCAGTTAAATATGGTGGGTGTCGAGCACACAATAGCATACTAGAATTGGGGTTTCGAAGCCTCATGCAAGGCTTGCGTGCCAAATACATGCGCCATAGTGAATAAGATCGTTCTCAAGGGAAGGGTGTCGGTGATTGTCACTGCCTTCAACTTCCCTCCGTTGGTCATTTCAGCACCTAAACAATGCCTCTGGATTATATTTCTTGTACTCTCACCCCCTGGGCAAGATCTAAAGAGTATTGCTTCTCCTCTTTGGGATAATCCTGTGATGAAGTATATATTTGCCTCCTCAAGTTCTATTTCCTGGCCTCTTATGATGAATATCTCTTGATCTACATCTGTTGGGCATGGAATCCTCCCACAGCATGTTTTGGGGCTCAAAGCCAAAGTTTTAGTCAAAGGTTTTGTAAGACTCCGCGATTTGTGGGCGCAGAGCCTGAAGTATAGGTTAAGTCATAGGGTTGATTGCCCTTGTATAAATAGAGCGAGGCTCTAAGTTGTAAAGAGAGGGAAGGGAGCAGAGAAAGAAATATGAATGGTTTGAGCTTAGAGTAGGAGTCTAAGTGTATTGGGTCATAGTAGTAAGAAGAGGCTCTGTAGCTAAGTGCACAGAGGCCTAGTAGAGTCCGCAACTAAGTGCACAAACCCCTGCAGCTGAGTGCACAGGGTGGTGTCGAGTCTGTAATCAGGATTGAAGATTAATAAAGAGAATTTGATTCCTATTTTTGTGTATCTATTGTGCATTGCCTTCTTTACGTTTATATTGTTTTATTTATCACGCGCGTTGATATGATTGTTTAATATGCTATAATAATCATTAGGCTTACATAAACAAGTTAAGTAACCAAATAATAACAGATTAAATAGCAAGGGACTTGGATATTATGGGTTGCACCCCGAGTAGGGCTACACGAAAGCAACATTGCAAGTTGTGAAGGGATAGCAAGTGCGCATAGCGACATGCACATAGGGTCAAACTGCGGATCCCCAGAAGCTCATCAGACATCCCTAGGGTGTGAAAGCTAGTTCTAGTACCCTCCCATACTACTTCCGGTGAGACCTCAGTCCGTGCTCCATGAACTATTGCTGAAAGGGCCAGTAGTATCGGGATTTGCTTGGCTAAATCACCTCTGAACCTAGGTCAAGGCCATACAAGCCAAAAAATGGTTCCATTACTGGGACCAGGATTTGCATAAAGGATGTCTGATGTCATGCCACTAGAATCCAATGAAGAAAGAAATTGAAGAGTGGTTGGACAAGAAGATTCACGAGTTCGTGGTGTAGGAAAATAGAAATCCATGAGTATCTAAGGAACAGTGGTTGGAGCACTACTTGTATATGGAAATCCACAAAATTTTCTTTGCATCCTTTCCTTCTGAGCTGTATGAGTGGATCGCAAAGTTAGCATACAGCCAGGGAAGGTGTAGGCTCGACAAACCAGTAGTGTGGACCCCAGAATTAGTGTATAGACTATAAGCATTAGGAGATAATATAGCGCGATCTGTGGACCATTGGCTCAACCAAATAATAGGAGGATTTATCACTAAGTTCACGGTCGACACGACCGTCAGCTACAGTGAGTCAGAATGAAGTTTTCTCAAGGGACCGCAAGGTAAGTATATTAAATCTTTGAACACTTGGATTAAGATGATATTGTGTGAAAAGTGGGTTATGCGAATAAATTAATGTTTGGAACTACGCGAAGCGAGAATATCTACAGAAGCAGAAGTAGTGAAGATTTGGAAAACAATCCCTTAATTTCACCCACGTGAGAAAGCAAGGAAGAGCTTGCGAAAGTTTCTTCGAGAAGGGTGGTCAATCTGAAAAGGCAGCATATTCCATGTTTACCACCTCCACCCACACCACCGCCCGTCTCACCCTCCTCACCTCCATCTCCACCCACCTTGCCTCCGCCACCACCACAGTTCAGTATGGCGAGTGTGAACTACCAGTATTCAAAGGAGTGGGAAATGAAGATCCGGACCAATTCTGGTTCGTGGTAAGAGCAGTATGGGAAGCATAAGGCATCGTGGATGATAATATTAAAGATGCTACACTGGTGAGCGCGTTGCAAGATCATGCATTAACATGGTATATCAAGCATTCTAATGACCACCCGAATGCAGGAATCGTAAAGATCCAGGCCATGTTGAATAGGGAATTTAGCAGGCTAAAAGAAGAAATGCAATCAATCATTCGGTTTAAGGAGATCCCAATGCTCTCGAGCGAGACCCGCTAGGATCTAGACCAAAGGCTAAAGAGTATGATCCGTGAAGCCAATATGGCATTAACAGATGCACAAGATTTCGCATGGTTTGTGGCCTCACTTACACCACACTTAAGGACGATGCTGTCACAACAAAATGTTTCCACCTAGACCGAAGCATTGGAGATGGCTATGAGATTACATGAGACCCCTATACAAGACCTTAGTTTGGGAGTCCAACAAATCCACGTGCAACTGTAGAATCTATGTCTCGAAATGCAAAGTTTGAAACAAGATAGGACACCTCGGACGAAGGTGTGCAAGGAAGTATGGTGCATAAAATGAAAAGGGCAAGGGCACGACAATGACCATTGTCTAGTGTTCGTGAACTACTTGGTAGGAAGCGGGTCGATGCTGTTAAGACTGGAGGCATAGGCAAGGCCAAGCATGGCGTCTGCACTACGGTGCGCGATCTGCCAATAGGAGAAAAACGCACTACGGACAATTGTCATCTGTTGCAAAAGTATACGCAAACATCCCAACAATTGTTTTGTAATTTTTGTAGGTCGGTAGGCGATGATGAACATTCCTGTTGAAGCTACAAACTAATGATGGATTGGACTCTTGATTATAGGGTGGTGATCGAAATGCGAGCCCTCGACCCAAATGTAGGGATGGTGTGCGCTAGATTTCAGGGGCGCGGTCAGGGTCGAGGCGGTATGGGACCAGGAAGGGGTCACAGACAATTAATTTGTTATAATTGCGGAGGACCAGGGCATTATGCCCATGATTGTACAAACTTGTCAAGAATATCATGTAGGTACTGTACTCAGTTTGATCATGAGGTAGAAGACTGCCCTTTGCTGATAGCGAGGATGTGTGAAAAGGGGTTACTCCAGCCCCCTCCGACCCAAAATTTACAAATGATGAGGTCTAAGCCTTGCGAAGAAGACCCAAACGTAAACATGATGCTCAAGGGCAGTATGAACACGGGATATGATAAAGGGAAGCAGCTAGAAGAAAGCATGTGGGTTCGCACGGCTCCTACAAACGAACCCGAATTTCATTTAGAATGCGTGAAGGAGACATTCGTGGGAGCTAAGAAGAGCTTCACAGAGGCCTCCACTTCAGGTAGTAAGGATCAACTAGAACCAAGGATGGATCCTTCAATGCTCACTACCTTTCTGGAGACATGCATGAAACTGTTGCACGACAGCAAGGTGGCCAAAGGACTACAAGAACCTATCACTAAGTGTGCAAGGTCAGGAGAACTGCGCGTGGTCCGAAAACTTGGAAAGCATGCATTTTGCACAGGAAGGGAAATTAGGTTGACTGCACAAATAGGTGAGTATGAAATGGATCAGGTAATCCTAGATCTGGGTTCAAACATGAATGTACTACCAAATCAAACATGGGAATGCATGGGCAGACCCGCATTACAATGGTCCCCTCTTCAGTTACGAATGGCAAACCAACAGAAGATTTTTCCCGTGGGAGGATTGCAAGGGGTAACAGTCGATATTGAAGGTGCAAGCGCGCAGGCATATTTTGAAGTGCCAGATATTATCAATGACAATAATCCCTATTCCACACTACTAGGAATACACTAGGCCACCAATATGAACGAAGTCATAAATATGAAGAAGCGCAAAATGATATTTGAGAAAAAGTCACTACGAGTGGTAGTACCGCTAGACCCAACCGAAGGAGCGCGATACATTGAACCAATGCGTGACGATGATAGTGATGACGACCTCAATTGTATTTACAAGATAACTATGCAAGAATAGGATTGGGTGAATCCAACTGCAGATGGAATGATTTCGTGGGAGCACGAAAGCTCCTACACTTCAAATTCAGACGAAGAGATAGAGTGATGGCAGAATCGACTGCATGAAGTAACAATGCTGAATTGCAACCTGATGATTAGATCATCGTGTTGCGTGACAATAGGGGCAAGGGAGAAATCGACATATGATGGATTAACAGTGGTGGATGAATTTCTGAGCAAATTTGAAAGCGCAGTACCATAACAACAATGGTTCGATGCACTGAACTGGGCACTACGCACAACACCCACACGATGGTGGGGTACGCATCAAGGAAATTTTGAGGACTAGCACAGATGTAGAAGGATGATGTGCCTACATTTTGGAAAACACTAGCTCCAAATGAAAACCAATCAGCAGAGGTGGAACAACTTGCGCACCCACCTTTCCTGATGGGTACAGACATATGTTGTACAATCTGCACAAGTGCACACCACCCCCAGACTAGAGAATCTAAACAAACCACAGCAGCAGGAAAGGTGACGCGCACCACCAATTCTCCATGATGAGGCATTTGATAGGGTGTGTGGAGTACTGAACAAGGTTCACCAGGCGAGACGAACTGATTGGGACCTACGCGTACCTGCGGTTCAATGGGCCTATGGGACCATGTGCAAAACCCTGAACATGGAGACGATTCCAAAGATGTGGAATAGAGTAAAAACCATAATTTCTCAAGAGAATACAAAAAGGAGTCCACACGTAATGGCTCCCACAATTGTGACAGTGCGCGATGGCCAGAAGGAAGAAATCACACATCTACACGAGGACGAACATCTAAGGATTCAGGAAGCCATCCAGTGAGGGAACCTTGGACATCGTGAACTCGAACAAGACTGGGTATGATTGAGGAAGAAAATGATTTGGATGGATGCTAAAATCAAAAGGCTGGAAAACGAGATCACGCAAGCATGTCTCGTCGATAAACCAAGGATGACAAAGAAAGATACGGATGACCATACCACTGCATTAGAAGATTGTAGCTGAGAGTTTATGACTCTGCTGCCATGGCTACGACTGCACCTCACCAAATGTAGTAACCAAGGAAGCGCACTGCATATAGTAGAACACGTGGCGTCGGTGATCACATAGATAATTGAGGAGTTTCCATGGACTATGCTGGAAGGCGAGTTGAAGTCTCACACATGTGGTGTGACCACCTAACTAACCGTTGGGAGCATAGTCTCAATGCTCCAGACAATTGAAAGAAAGCGTGAGACTCTAAAAGAGTCTATTTGGGGGCTGCATGATGAGGGATGTGCACATAAAATCAGCATGACACAAGTTTCGCTCCCACGCATGGAGGGCTGTGCTACTGTGCGGGTAGGCTGGGAAGTAACCGTTGGTGTCAATGTTCATGACGAGATGTCCAATTTAAGGCAAAAGAGAGCACGCGGTTGGCATTTAAGACATGAATTAAGGGCTAGATGACAACTACCAGGAGAGGCTTGGGATCCACAAAAGGAACCACCGACGTGGCCGCGCAGAACCCCACGGTACATGATTTTCCTGGAAACACTGTATCGCACTGAAAATCCCGAAATCACCTCGGACACCGAGGCCCAAGAAATATAAGCAGGCAACGGGACCAGTTTGTATGTCCCCAAGGAATTTGCAGTTCAGTAAACTTTCAATGGAAGAAAAGGGCAAGGTTGTCACCATTGAGACAAATGACAAGGAGGAGGACCTACAGGCTCTCGTCGATCAGAAAGAGGCATCAGAAGACGTGGAAGAGGACATCTAGCCAGTGCGCGCTGCAACAAAATTGCTCGAGTACATTCCTCTGTGAAAAGGGAAAACCAATATACTCAAGGACTTGGATACCACTAAAAGCGCACTCCAGACCCCACTCCTCCCCGATGGAATTGTGTTTGAGGGCTCACACCTAGGCCACGTACCCATAATGAAGTTTGAAAATTGGGACCTCATGGACAACGAGAAGTTCCCACACTTGGAGATAGAGAGCCTCATGAAGCAAAGTACAGAGAGGTCAGTCACAACACTTGAGCCGCAGAAATGGCTGCGCGGTGTGGAGAAGGCCATATTACTTCATTTGTTGTGGTTTCCACACTTTCACTGCGCGCCTACCAGTATTTTCATCATAGGGAAACTGCTTTTCCTGGTGCATGATGGGTACTTATGGTTGGAAGAGCCTATTCCCATCACGAGGGATCTCATCCATTGGATTTTCTGACTCCCCTGTAAGGGAAAGGACCCCGCAGTGATAGCAGGAAAATGCGGAGATTTGATGCTCGTAGAGGCCATGAAGAAAAAATACAAACTGGAGAAGAAAAAGAGGGTTTACGCAATCAGCAGCATTAAAGATAAAGGGGTGTGCGTAGCCACCCAGTGCCTAACCGGGAAGGTAATGAGAAAATGTCGTGGAGATGAGATACCAGCGCTGGTAGTTGCACTGGTAAAACAATGTTCAGAGGGGGTCCAATTTAACTAGGCCGAGTTACTGTGCAAGGAGTTCCTGACTAACTGTAAGGAAGCCCAGGAGCAGGGCAAGAACTTCCACTATGCGTGTTTGCTCTTGTTTATTTTACTAGTAACAGGGGAACTCCCCGAGGACAGTCAACTCCCTAGTATTGAACAGAACTTACCAGAGGCCACAAAGTACACGTCGATTTAGGCCACCAATGACACCAAGCGGATTCGCGAGACCAAGATCTTCTGGGTGCTTATGGAGGCGAGCATCCAGATGTGGATCAACAGATGACTGCGCCTGTCCCCCACAGTGTACAACATTCTACGGAGCTTTGCAGACTTCAAGGTGGACATGCATAATGTGTACATCAAGGCACGTAAGGACCCGGTGCAGCAATGGACCAAGCTCCCCTTCATTGCTATTGATGATGAGATCTTTTTAGTGCTAGAATCATGCCCCCCGAGCGGCACGCCCTGGATATGGCGGAGATTGATAGAATAGCAGAATAGACGTAGAAGGATGCAACCAAGTTGCGTGTCACAAAGTTGGCCTAGCAAAGGCGCAATGAACAAGTGGTCGTGGAGGTAAGGGCTATCCGCGAGGTGGCAAAGGTAGCTGCAAAGCAGGCAAAGGCCGCCAAAGAAGCAGCAGCAACACAAGCAACAAGAGCCGCCACAATGCAAGACGAGGAGGGCCAGAACCTGTCTAGAGGATAGGGAGCAGAGGACATAGAAGAAGGCGCAAGCCCAGGCACAACATCCACCCAGTTGAAAAGGTCGCACGTCACAGAGAGATCGGGTCCACGGAAAAGGTCAAGGCATCCAAATTGGCCATCGAACTGATCACACTAATAAAAGGTGACCTCTACGAAATTGGTGACATGATTTGCGAGGTCACCAAGGAAGCGCTCTAGGAAGCCATGTCAGAGTAGCAGATTTTGTTGGGGGCCCTAAGGGCGCAACTACAAGAATTACAGGTGCGACATCCACATGAAGGAACCATAGCCACCTATGGCGTAGCAAGTACATCAGCAATAGAGCAACTGCTATGCACAAAGATGGCCAATACCATAGTGCTACCGGAAGGAGCACTGATAGCAGAGAAAGAGGATGACAGAGTTGTGATGGGTAGGATCAAGGGACTTGGCCTAAATTTGGCTACCCTTCTGCAAGACACACTGTACCAGCTATAGGATGGCATAAAAACAGAGCTCTGCGCCAGGGAAGGCCACATGATTTAGGTGATGAGTGAGTAGAAGATCAACATTGAACACCTGAGCCTACAGCAGGACGAACTGGTGTCACAGAACCAGCAGATCATGAAGACAGTGGATGAAGCATGCTGGTGAGGCCCAAAGTTGTCCATCACTGTAGACCTACCAACAGAGATGCAGATCCACTCTCTACCAAGTGGAGTCCAAAGCGCGCACGAGGAAACAACACAAGTGCAACTGGAGCTAAACATCCAAATTGTTGAGCAATGGATGAAGGCGCAGCGTTCCACTCCTACGGAAGTTAGAGAGCAGTGCGTTAGCCCGATTCAAACAAGACTGGAAGAAATTGGACGTGTAGTGCAGGACTGTACTGGTATGTTGGACCAAGCTTTTGACGTCCTCACATCCTTGCAAGAGGACCCCAACATACAGCACTTGGAAACAAAGGTGCACAAACTACAGGAACAGTATGATAATGTTAGGTAAATTGCGCAGAAAGTCATCCTCACCCAACGATTGGTAAAGATGTAGCAAGTAAGGACGCTGAAAGAGCAGGTGGATGCCGCCAGATAGAAAGAGGCAGTTCTCAAGGTGTGCATCCAGCCTTGGATTGATGAGGCATTCACCATTACGGCCGACATTAAGGGCAAGCTCACACAAATGCAGGGACTATATGTGCTAAGGTAGGTAGCAGATCCTCAGAAAGAAGCATCAGAGGAGTGCATGCAGCAGGTCCAACAAACCGCAGAACAGTGCGTCACAGACCTCCGAGCAATACGAGACCAATTGGAGGGGCTCTGCACCAAGGTTTCCGCACAAGTAAAGTGACTCAGGATGAGTCACGATGATTGTGTTTGGGGCCTATTGGGAATAAAATCCCCCCACAACATGTTTTGAGACTCAATGCCCAAGTTTTAGTCAAATGTTTTGAAAGACTCTGCAATTTGCAAGTGTGGAGCGTAGAGTATAGGTTAATTCATAGGGTTGTCCGCCCTAAAGTAATGTAATGTAATGTAAAGTCATGTCGGCCTACCCATGGTCCATGGACCATGGGATTGTATAAATAGAGCGAGGATCTAAGTTCTAAAGAGAGGGAAGGAAGCAGAGAAAGGAATACAAATGGTTTGAGCTTAGAGTAAGAGTCTAAGTGTATTGGGTCATAGTAGTAGGAAGAGGCTCTGTAGTTGAGTACGCAGAGGCATAGTAGAGTCCGCAGCTGAGTGCGCAGACCCCTGCAACTGAGTGCGCAGGGCGGTGTCGAGTCTGTAATCAGGATTGAAGATTAATAAAGAGAAGTTGATTCCTATTTCTATGTATCTTTTGTGCATTTCCTTCTTTACATTTATACTATTTTCTTTATCGTGTGCAATGATATGACTGTTGAATATGCTATAATAATCATTAGTATTACATAAAAAAGTTAAGTAACCAGATACTAATAGTATAAATAGCAAGGGACTTGGATATTATGGGTTGCGCCCCGAGTAGGGCTGCGTGGAAGCAGCATCACAGGTTGCGAAGGGATAGCAAGTGCACATTGCGATGTGCACACAAGGTCAAACTGCAAACCCCCAGAAGCTCATCAGACATCCCCAGGGTGCGGAAACCTGGTTCTAGCCCCCCCCCATACTACTTCGGGTGAGACCTCAGTCCACGCTCTGTGCACTATTGCCGAAAGGGCCAATAGTACTAGGATTTTCTTGGCTAAATCACCTCTGAACTTGGGTCAGGCCCATACAAGCCAAAAACATCCCAGAGACTGATCAAATAGGGTAGCGATTCCATCTGGGCCCTTAACGATGTGATCCTGAAGAACTTTAGCAACCTGCGGTTCCTTAGAGCATTGATGCATTTAGGATCCTGAGCTGCTTGGTGGTCTTCGACCTCATGGCCTCTTTCTTTCCATTCTAGAACCATGATCTCCTACAAAACATCATTTAACACTAATTAATGCCTTTTTCATGGATTAAAATCGAAGATTTTTGCTTGAAAAGAGGGTTTTTTTTCTTCCAAAAACTCCACCTTGACACCATCATGCCTGTTTTTACAAACAGAGTGATATCATCATGCAGGCCTTTAGGCTTAAGTGCGATCATCGTGGGTCAGATGAAAATACCCGTGATGATCATCTGCGCCCTAAAAAATTGAAAATCTTCCCTTACAGCAATAAATTACCGTTAAAAACACATAAAAAGGTGATAAATTGCAAGAGCAAAGATGGGCCTCTTACCTGTTGCAAATGGTTCATGAAATAGCACTCCAAATATCTCGTAACAACCACTTGAAAATTAAGAAAAATAGGGCACAAATGCACTTTCAAAGATTACTATGGTAAAATGGTAAAAAGAAAAATTACTTTTGGTTATTTATAAGTTTTGCAAGTCATTTTTGTCAATATTTTAATAATATTTTTCTATTGTTTCTCGATATCAGTGATGGGTGCATTTCTTTGTGTAGTTACAGGTACCTTTAGGTGAACAGTGATCACTATTGACTAATTCTTGCAACTTTTGTTTTATCTCTTTTTCATACATTAAATAAACAAAAAAGGAACCCCCCTGGAGTCATCGTTGAGCTCTTTTCTAAATATCGAAAATTGAAAAGATTGTCGATTACTTGTCGTTTTGAACTTGTTAAAGTAAATGAATCAATGTCACCTCAGTATACATTTACTCCTTTTTGGGATGAGATTGAATATTTACGAAAAAGGTACACCTTGATCGACATGGTCAAGAGCTTCTCTCGGATATTGTTTTCTACCTTTTTGGATTCGAGAGACAAATTACGAAAAGGGACATGATGGAGTTTTCTTTTTTGTCTCTTTTTCAAACTCTCTAGATGTGAAAAAGATATCGAGTTATTCTTACATCGAACTCACTAAAAATTTACGACGAAAAACTCGTCACCATGATGAGACTGAGTTTCTCCTTCCTAGGACTCGTAAAACTTACTAGGATGAATTCATTCGAAGAATGAACTTACATGACAAGCATATACTATCCCCTTCAAGCTTGTGATAAAAATAATTTGGGTACTCGCTAGAAATAGTGGGGGGGAAATGAAGATGAAACATCCTTTTTATACGTAGCATGTCACTCTTGAACATGACACTCTTCTGCTCTTATGTTAGGTTTGGGATATCCTCACTCAGTCACTTGTCTTCCCGAGTTTGGGTGATTCATTTTTTGTCTCTCATTTTACTATTCCATTTTGTCCTTTTGACCTTTAGTCTTATGTTGAGTCAGATGTTGCCACCTTTCGAAAGCTTGTCATGAGTGTTAAAGAGAAGTCAAATATGCAATTATTTACCTATACATTGTCTGACCCATTGTTACATTCTTGGATCTCATTCATTTCATTCCAATTTATTCCTTGTTTCATGTCGATTATGGGGGACTTAACATTGCCCTCCTTTGACAAGTCACTTCTTGTCAACTTCAACTCATTATCCAGGAAGATGACTTAGAAACTCCCTTTCAATACCTTAGAGCTTGCATGCCCTAATGGCGAGTTCTTCGCATCCAACGACGGGTCTTCATCATTGGTTTTTGATCGGGTGATTTCACGAGTGTTCAACTTTAGCTTCACTATCACATTCACAGATTGTATTGTTGTACCTTGAGAGCCATTGTCATTATTTGTGATTTCTCTCATACCTATTAATGGTCCACATCATTGGCAAGTAATTAGGTGGTTTTCTAGCATGTTCGACTTCAACACATTTATTCGCATGTTAGGATTTGTACTTTGATCAGGTCGGGATGGAGCGCAAGACCCTGAGTCTTGTTTGATATGACTCAGGCTGCATGGAGTTATATGTTATTCATGATTTTACATATGTTTCTGCTATATGGATGGTTGTGACCATACCGTGGGACTTTACATTTATGATGATCCTTCTCATTTGGATGGTTGCACCCATACCATGGATCTTTTCATATAGTCTTCATCATCCAGATGGCTACGTCCATGTCTTAGATTCATGTCTTGATCTCAGATATGTATATGTATATGCGTCCTTGATTTGTAGTTCTCTTAACAGTGTGTGTCCTCGTCCTTGCAAAAGCCCATAAAGCATCTCAGCCATCACTCCTCATTCTGCCTTCATGCTTTAGGGGGCATCTGTTACACAGTATTTTGTCACACCTCCTGCACTTCCCTGTGACATACCCCGAAGTGCCTGAAACATGACCATTATGTAGTTTACTCATTCATGTATCTAACACATATCCCTTCTACTACATTGATTGGAAAATGCCTTCAGAAATAACTCTAAAAACCCTAAATTGAGAATCATCGCTCTTATGAGGCTTACAACAACGATGGTTACATGTTTCATTGTACTTAACCAGTGATGGCATCACTTTGTTCCCTTGCGTACCCACAATGATCCCAAAGAGGTAATTTTCCCAAAGAGGATGAGAAGCTTCATGATATAGAAGCTTCCAGAGTGGCGAGTTGGAGGTTGTTTGGCATAGATGAGGTTGAATCCTCCCAACTTGGCCTCTTAGTCTTATTCCAATGAGCTACCTCCTTGAGATGAGGGCCTAATCCTATATTTGGAGAGGTCCTAACTCCCTTTCCCAGCCTATAAATTCATCCTCTCCCATTCCCAAATGGTTGGTGTATGTCTATTTGCACCCTTATGCTAAGATTGTGCCTAGAGGCTATTCATTTGACTTGGAGAAGGAGTGCTTGGAGAGTTCTTGGCTTGGACTTGGATTACCATTCAAGGAGAACCTATCAACATCAAGGCTTTGGCTGTAAGCTTCCCTTTATTTTCTAATAATACACAATTGTTGGTTCATCTTCCCAAAATGCATATGTTCATGTATCATTTAGCTTGAAATTCCTTGATTAGTTAGGTAGGTTACTATTGGATTTGTTGTTCATTTTTGCATGCCTTGTTGTGTCTTGATCACTTTTTCATGTACATAAACAATGAGAGAAGCTTGAACAAGCCCGTGATACAAGCAATTTGGGGTCCTCAACAAAGGAGATAGGAATAGCATCAGAACGAGGTAGGCCATCTCTTTCGTTCTTATTTTCAATTATAACCTAGGAAGATGTCTAGTTGATTGTCACTTCAGTTGCTAGACCCACTCATTGGGCTAGAGGGATCGTCTCTATCTGTAGAGAGGACTAACCTTGTCAACATGAAACAAAGGAAACATTGTAAGCATAATGAAAGCTATAATATTTAAGTATGTATACCAAAGACTAAAGTAAGAAACCTAGACAAGAGATCATCATTTTCACACATCTGCATCAATGTTTGAAGATGAACCAGAGAGGCCAATTATGTCATCATCCACCACTACGAAGGGACCAACACATGATCCGATAATATCCATTGGAGAATACTGAGGGCTAAAAACGCCAAGCCAGACAGCTCTTGTGGGAGACAAGATGCCTCTCCTTTGAAAATATCCTAGCATCCAAGGATAATCAAACTATGTAGAGAAGAAAAGAATCAAATAATGCCCATGTTTCCCCCTATCCCATAATGCAGGCAACAAGAACTAGGCAAGGTTGATAAAAATCACAAACGGTGTACCAATATGCAATCATTATTTTCAAGGCAATACTACTAATAGATACAAGTCACACATAACTGATTCATTCTCAAGAATCATATTGGCAACTTAATTTTCACATTCCAAGGTTATTCTCATTTTATGTTTCCCTCCATATGTTTGAAAATATTTATGGTTCAAATCTCTTGATTTTTGACACAATTTATAAGTTGGGAGTGGAAATTAGCACAAGATTATAGTAAAATACTATAGAACAATAATTTGGATTTGGCATAAGAAGTGACTCTCAGACAGAGTTGGAACTTAAATGTAGAGGATTATGCTATATGGGACAAATATATAGAAAATATCAAGTCTAGCCATGTTTGATTAAAATATGAAGATGACAGTTTGGTTTTGTTTTTGAATCCCCATTGTAAATTACACATTAAATAAAAGCTATAATGCCTTGGTTTCACAGGGAGACTTGGATCCTCAAAAAGTGGTGGTGTTCCAAGGTCTGGAGATTCAATTGTCTCCAAAACCCCATTTTTTCATGTGGTTACTCCTAAATAGTGATTTACTAGCATCAAATATCGTGGTCTTGGGTATTGTAGTCTTTACAAAGCAAATAATGAAACTAATGTTCATATCATCATGTCATTTCCTTTCTCTCAACAGGTGTGGAAACATATGGATGGAATCATAGGATTGAGATATGTTTGGTCAAGAGACTCAATTGAAGAAGGCCTCAAAAAATGGTGCAATAATGAAAATACAAAGGGTTTCCAAGTTTTCCCTTTTAATTGTGCCATGGGGCATTTGGTTGGAAAGAAATGCTTTGATTTTAGATGATAGAGAAATACCCCTTGTATGCTCATTTATACAAGCATGGATTTTCAAGTTTTCATAATATTTGTTGCTTTTAGGAGCAAAGTTATCCATGGATGTGTTTATTGTTTCAAGCATTTCAATTCCAATATGGAAATTATCAACTTGATGATCTTTTTTATCATCCTCCTTATGTTCTTCACCTAGCAGATTTCAAAACTTGTTTTGGGAAATGCATTGTTCTGCTACCTGTTCTATTTGCTCCAAAATAGCAGTAAACCCTTGACCATTGCGCATGAACTCACTAGCATTCACGTAGTCCATGAGATAACTTTCAGCAACAATCTTATTTTGATCAGTGGGAGGAACTTGCCGTATATCATTACCAAGGGCTTTCCCTGCTCTCTTCAACCTTTTTAGCTTTCTTTGTGGTATTTGAGAAGCCTCTTTGGAAACAAAAACGAGATATTCATCATTAATCTTCAAGTGGGTCACTCAATTTTGGCTCATTTCCACTTCCATGTTAAACATTTCAGTTATAAAAGGACCTACACTTCACAAACACCATTCAATTTATACAATCATTGTTCCCCTTAAACCTCACACATGTTTTTACTTCTTATAAAGAGCACAGATCAAACCTTTTGTAGAGGTAGATATATCAAAATCTAAACGTTGATGGATCAAAGCCAAAGTTGGCATAGTGGAAATACATTCATAATTTTAACGAACTTCTCTTTAGCCTCACACAAATCTACTTTAACTCAAGAATGCAAAATAAAGCCATTGATGTAGAAGCAATATTATTCAGAAACCTAAGAAATAAGAATGGCCAAGCCCTCTTTTTTGATAGTGCATTTGGTAACTCGTTACTACAAATAATAAATAAATAAAAACAAGCAAAGAGAGTTAAGAAAGTTATATGAAACTATAGGGTTTCCAAAGGTTTTTCATAATTGGTTGTTGTTGAGTATATAACTCATTATGTTATTATTCTTTGTATGAAAGGGGCCCCATTTTAGGATAAATGGTTGGACCAACAAGTAGGAAAGAGTGTGTTAGATTAGGATGCAATCAGAATGATACATATCTCCTTATGCAAGAGATGGTGTGAAGCAGCCTTTTATGATCTAACTACTCCATTCATTTTTTAGAGCTTGTAATTTTTAGATCAGTGTTGGCTATGCAGATCTTAGGTAGGATGTACATTTTCAAGAAATATGTATATCCTCGTGAGATACAAGACAAATCATACTAGAAAATTGGCCACCGAGATAATTGTGATTGAAAATATATATTGGAGAAGATAATAGAAATCCACTAGGAAAAGGAAAATTAAGATATCAAGTAGAAAAATCTAAATTCAGATCTACGGTTACCAGAACATCTGGATAAAATTTCGAGCTTTGAAGAGGATAGTGAACATAACAAAAGAAAGAACCACCTAATATTATTTCCATTGTAGGCCATAGAAGAAGGGCTATGCTAGTATCACTAATAAGAACCCATATGCAATATGTGTAACCAAGACATTATTAAATACATGCAACATATACCAGTTAACAGCCTTATTTGCAGTTACAATCGAATCAAACTTGAGTCAAATAATACTAACACTCTGTTAATTATTTGTAGCACCAAATGAAGAAATAAGATGAGAAAATATTAAAACAGAAACCCCACACTAAAATAGCTTAGCGGGCTTATATCACAAACCCTAAATGAAAAAGCCTAGACAAAATAAAGAGGAGAGATCGGGCAAGGATGAAGCCAGATACTTTAATCTCAAATGAGTATTTTTAGTGATAGATTATTTGAAACAACGTATTCAGTAGAAAAAATAACAAATCAAACAGCTTTGCACCCATCATCTATACCATTATAGTGGAAAAATATCAAAGACGGAATTGAAAGAAAGCTCCATATCTTTACAAGTTATTGGTGGACTCTACGTCTGCAGAGATGAATGAGCATCATATGGGAGTGTTGAAGAATGAGAAGGATGGTATGTGGTGATCCATAAATGGAATTTGAGGATTGAAAGCCTTGAATGTGTTGCAGGGTTGAGCAGTAGCATCCCAATTGGACCAATGCCATGGGCATCCAAAGACGCCTCTAAGTGCCCCATATTGTGAGATGAAAAAACAATTAAGATGGAACAAATTGTGGTGCCAAAATTTTGTCGAAAGACTTTGATTTGGTTTAAACACAGAGAATTTACCATAACATTGTGGTGCCAAAATTTTGTCTAAAGACTTTGATTTGGTTTAAATGCATAGAATTTACCATAGCATGGGGAGACTTTGATTTGGTTTAAAATGCCTATAATTTACCATAACATGTGCCAAGCGGTATGTAATTAGTGGTCCTATGCAATGATATTTATGTGTGCTGAGAGTGAAGTTGGAGTTGACAATTTGTTAATATTTTTTCCTTTCTCATTCATATTACCACATTAATAATTCATAATCTAAATTTTTCTTGGTTGATTTGAGCATCATAGGTTGATAATCTTTAGAACTAAGAATTGAGGATTCTACATGTGTTTATTAGGGTTTCTTCTTCATTATATGGATGTCTATTGGATGTTGGAATTATTTTATTTGTCCATTAGTATTGCTAGACAATGTGTAGAAGTGTGAGGTTGTTGTTAAATTTGATGGTTCACAAGGATGTAATGTGCATTTACACTTGACAAAGGATTTGAATTTAATTCCATGTGAATGTTATCAATAGCTATAGCGTTGAAGATTCTAATCAATTCCCTAATTGTAATCTTCCACTAATCTAATAAAGGTGTTTAAGAAAGTATAACCTTTCAGAAAATTTATAACAACCATTGAATCCCCTATCACTTTTATGTTTTGATTGAAGAAGTGACACAATAATATGACTAACATACACGACTAATTTATATTATTGTAGTACTTCCTAGGTAGTCATATTTCTTTTTGTAGACTAAATTAGTCATTCATGTTAGTCATCTTTAGTTGTATTACTTATTATCTAGTCGTATGTTTTAACCTGGGACAAAATTAGTCATTTATGTTAGTCATTTTTAGTTAGGCCAGTTAAGATTGCTCAATTTTGGTAGTACTTCACTTGGAAAAGCTATGGTGAATAACTTTTTTAATCATCTAGTCACTAATTTCATCATTTTCTACTAGTGTTAGCCTCTCTTGTCTCACACATAAATTGGGCTCATTCATGCAACAAGTAGGGGCATAGTCTAGTATTTCTACAACATAAGGTTCTTTCCTTATCTTCTCTTCCTCCTTCACTACTAAGAGAGTCTCATTATAAAGACCATTTCTAGATCTGGGAGCATGTATTTGGACACTTCAGCCATGATAAGTTAGCCTTGATGGCATGTGAATCGAGTGGATACAAGTCATGGATAGACTTAATGGCATGTGAACCAAGAAATTATGAGCCATGCACAAGTTTCATTCTCAATTATAGCTTATCCCCCTCTAACAACCTTCTTCTCAATTATGAAATAATTATTATTTCATAATTATGAAATTGTGACAAAATAATTATGAAAAATTACTCAATTATGTAATTTCAGCCTTATAATATATAATAGCTTTCTCATAAGATCCATATGATAAAAAACAAGGAGGAAAGGGGATGCATTCTTGCCAACAGTTGAGGTAAGTTGAACTAGGGTCTCTCTCACTAAAATAAAGTATAAAATGGGGTTATAATAGATGCACCCTAATGCATGAAGCCAAAAGAAAAAGTGATGGACAAAATGAATTAGAACCAAGTATCAAAATGCAATGAAGGAGTCAAGATCAAGGGACCAAAGTAGAGAAACTATGACAACTGAAGTCTTAATCATAAATATATCATCCTTGAGGTGGACATACCCATGCTCAGCATAAAGAATATTTGAACATGGCTTCCAAATTATAAATTGTGGATCCGTGACATAAAATTCTAGTACATGGACATAAGAAATACATAGTGGATCCATGCAACAAACCAAAAGATCATAGCCACCAGAAAATACATCATGGATCAATGTCATAATATACATTAGTAGAACTATGGACACATAGAATATTGGTGCCCTCAACTAGTCCTCAAAATACATCAGATGGAGCAAACTCCAATGCAACTTATGATGGGTTCTGTATAAGAGTGAGATGTCCCTAAACCCAAGTTCTTCTACTCAACCTCGATGATACAAATCTAGAACGTGAAAATAAATGAGCTAATGTCAAGCATGGTAGAAACTGTTTGATTACCGGTTATTGGGGTATATCATTAGTAGATGCAAGGGGCCCCATCAATGATGAAAACTGGCCCCAAGATACCTATCATAACCCATAGAGAGTGAGTAAATGTGTTGATGTCAAACACTTATGTATTTGACCTATCAGGAGTCATTGAGGTAAACTCATTTCTGATCATGAGGAAGCCTACCACTGAGGAATGCAAGCTCCAGGATACTACTAGTTCCTAGATCAATCTCCTAAATAAGGAGTTGAAGTTGACAAAAGAAGATCCATCAAAGGAGGGCCTTAATATATCCCCACCACTAACCACATAATAGACCGAGATATGATGTTAACAAATGAAATCACCAAGTACAACTAACATAGGGATGGCAGACACAAAAGGTAAAAAAGGACTATACATGGTTGATTGAGGTTTAGACTTCCCTTGAAAATGTAACAACATGACACAAAAGTGACTTGGAATCATTGATTGATGAGCACCACACGATATCATGCAACAACAAAAGAGGCATTGAAGCATGCTCCATAGTGACTGGAAGTGTAATCGGTCAAAGGACTAAAATGACTCATATGTATGGTACTACTCCTAGGAATGCTTATATTGGTTGTAAGGTACTAACACAAATAGGTGTCATGTTCAAGGGTGACATGACTGATGCTCTTATTTTGACTGATAGAATGATCAAATCAATTTCCCTCCCCACTTGTTTTATTATTTTGTGTCTCCTTCATAGTTTAGCAAGCATGAAAGAGAAGACAAGTAACATGATAATGCCTTTCTCATTCAATTTTAGAGAGCCTGAAAAGAGATAAAATGATACTTCATAGTAGTATGATTGATACAAGTTGTCTTTTTCGTGAGGTTTAAGGAGCTTGAAAAATAAAAGTAAAAAGTATGCTCAATAACCTTCAGTGATTAATGAGCATAATAAGAATACAAAGGAAGCTTTTCCTAGAGAAACAAATGCTATAGAGGGTAGCAACTTGTTCCAATCTGACAAAACTACCTAAGAAAATTGAAGCAAGGAGGTTGGCAAAGAAACCCACTCAACACAATGGTCTCTCTAGGAAGGGTAAAAAGTAACAAGAAAAAGCTAGTAGTAAGGCTAAGGGAAATGTCATTGCATTGACAAGAAATGAGGCCAAGGAATATCAACATGCATAAGTGATACATATCATTGATCACAAGGTAGAAAATTTGTTGGAATCCTCTTAAAGTATAGCTAGAATATGACATGGAAGAGATATTGTGTTTTAGATTTAGAGTCATGGTAGGTCAAAAGGAGGGATTTAAAGTCTAGAAATAGATGCAACATGAACACTCACATGACAAAAGGGTGAAAAAATATGGTACCCATGTGAATTAAAGCTCTACCATAAAAGTTACAACATGCAAATATAGATTGGTTAATGTCACAACTTAGCAAGATCGGTCCTGAGGCACAATGAAGATGGCAATGATAGTTAATAATGCATCAAAAAAAGATGAACGAGACATATTCCTATATTATAATGTCAATAAAAACACACCTAGGATCAATAGTGATAATGACACGCTATTAAGTTGCAAAAATCATGACCAACCTGATCCATAAAAACTCAAACAATTGTTATTTGAGCATAAAAATAATATAAAAAATGTAATCCTAATAAAAACTAGATGTTTTGGGGGGGAATGGAATAAAGTTAGGGTGAGAAAACCCATTTGGAGTGCTAATGAGACCATAATATAGGTGAAATAGGGCCAAATTAGAGCTCATTTTCACATTTCCTTAGTGAGAACCAAACTAGTGGATAAAACCAACCCAAACCCCAAAAATTTGGATCAAGATTCCAGAGCATCTAGGGCATCAATAGACATTCTACTTTTGCCAACTATTTCCTTCATCTCTCCTTTGCATTTTCATGGTTTAATTCTGAAATTTGACTAATTTTTTACCCATTTTTAACACCACTTGGAATTCGACTGTGCATCGCTCCTAACCTAGACCTCGGGAAGCGACCACGATAGAACAAGTCACCCTAAGGGCTCAATATTTGAGACAATGTCTACCTTTTGGATGAAAACATGGGGGTGATGACATAGGAAACACTTAGATCTAGGGATACTCACATAATTTTGCAAGATGGGTATTGAAGTTGAGGATCATACATACTCATTCTCGTGTGTTCATGGTAGGTGCTCTACAAAAATGATTGAGTATAAGGAAAGGGAGCACCAAGAATATGATGTGAGGGATTTAGCTCATCTTCCCATAATCAAAGTTCTCAGAGACTGTGGATTTCTAAAGTTTTTTAAGACATAGAATATGAAGGGGAAAGTGGTGCTCCTTCAATGCTTGATAGACACATGGTAGTGTCGAGAGAGGAAATTCATGGTTAATGACCAACCTATACTATTGGAGGTAGAGGAAATATACTTCTTTACCAATTTTTCAAGGTGAGGAGCCTTGATGGTGATTTCATGTGGGAAGATAATTGGTGATGATAATGTTGATGATTATGTGGCTCGATACTCTAGGCACGGGACAAGGAAGGTAAGAAGAAAAGTACACATACAAGAAGTTACAAACCTAACTTTATGCACCATCCTATTCACCATTACCCATGTATCAAGATCTATGAGGCCTCATTTGGCCTCTAGAGCATATATGGACATCACAATGAGATGCCTAGAGCCAAAAATCTTCAACTAATGTGAGGGATTGCTAGCTAGCGTGAAGGACCAACTTTCTAGGTGTAGAACAAGGAAGAAAAAACAATTTGCGTATGGATGTATTTTTGTGCCATTCTTATTATAGTAATTATCAATGATATGATTGAGTGTCAATACAATTATGATTTTCCCCAAATCCATGTATGATGAGATGGACCAAGTTGATGGGGACGCTAAAGTGGGGACCACACACAACAATGGTTTTATTAAGGTTTATTCTTGTAGTATGGAGAACAAATTATTACTATTGATGATTATGCCTATGAATCACGAGTTTCATGAATGACACCAACCTATCCTTGTCCCCAAGAACTCATTAGAGTGCCCTTAATAGGAATATATTTTCAGTTTTGTAATTTTTTAAGGTTTTCGGATTGATGGAATATATATATTTTCTTTTGGTTGGTTTTTTATGGATACATAGTTGTTAATAATTGATGCTTATGCACATACATATGTGGCACCCACCTGACCCTTGGGTGAATCACCTTTACACCATCGAGGAACAATAATAACATGAGTAGGGAAAGTAACTTCCGGGGAGAAGGAAGGAGGGGAGCACGATGAGTTGCACGAGTTCATGAGCAATGTGGGGGGATTACTATGGATGTTCAGTCAATCTTGATCGACGAAATCCTTGCACATCTATAGAAAGATGTCGTGGGGATTTGTTACTCTCACTGTTGAGGCCTCCTTCAACATATAGCACATTCCATGCTTTGTTATTGCTCGCACATAGATGATTAGCTTCATTAGATAATGGTTCCTAGGATTTTTCATCTACATGTAAATAATAGATTAAGAGCTTGGGCCTCAAATGCCCAATTTTGAGTTCATGTACCCAAATTTTGTGATGTGAAAACATTCTTGGTTTTGATGGTATACATTATATAATATATATTTATATATATCTTGTATATTTTTATCTTATTATATATATTATATATATATATTATATATTTATATTTTTATAATATATATATATAATATATATAGATATTTATGGATGTTGTGATGGTGCTTACTTATGGTGTTCTTATGATGTTTTCATTTACATTCATGATTATTGCTTTTTATATGCACGGTAAAAATACTTAATGTGACAAATGTTAATCTAAGACATAATTAGCCAATGACGGTTGGGAGTCGTGGAGCGAAAATTTATCGAACCCTTGTTGCTTGGTTATTTTTTTGGTCTTGTCAATGAGGGGGCTCAACGGATGGAACCCTAGCCATTGTGCCCCCCTCTTACTTTTAGCCTCTTACAGCTCTGGTTCGACGACGTCTCTCTAGTTTTCATGGTTTCCTATTGCCTGATGTTGATCCAGGTGGATATTGGTGGCCACCTGCCAAGTCCACCTGGACCCCCACCATTGTTTCTCTCAGCATTTTCAGTTTCCTTAATTGTAGCACAACTTACTATTTTTAGCAGTTTTCGGGTCTTGAACTTCCGGAGCTGTTTTGAGGCCCTAAACGTTTTTTGGGAAATCTGGGGGCAACATGGGTCCATGGACTGATGTTACCTTTCCCAAAGTGGTAGTGCTCGAATAGATCTTTCTAACGAGCTATTGTACGCGTCAAACAGAGATCGTATGCCAAAGTTATGACCTCGGGAAGTTGATGTACCAATTTACCCAAACGGGGACCACAGTTTGGCGTTTCATCTTCTAGGGTTAGGTTTTGGAATGTTAAGGGTTTTCCATTGTTTATAAATAATAAATAGGCCTTCGAGCTTCATTGTAACATAGTTCAGAGGAGTTCAGAGGCATGTAGCCACCACATCTCTTCTCAGAGATAAGCTACGATCGCCCTAGCTGGTTTATTTCCATTAATGTTTGTAAGCATATTTCAGTATTTTACATTAATGAAATGAAGTATTATTTCCATTGCATATATGTGTTTATGGTTATCTCTGTAATTTGTTGTGTTCCTGTTTAAGTTCGGATCAGTGGTATCAAAGCAGTCTGCTTTTTCTTTGTTTTTCTTTGCATGTCCCCCACGAGGTCGAGATATAAGGAGTTAGGGCTTCAACTGGTCAAGCCTTTGCAAGACCAGCCTCACAAATCCCGATGGCGTCCCATGGTAGATGAGAAGAAAGATGAGGGAGCAGGAGATCCTAAAAATCTTGCTCGAAGAAGCCCTCGAGCGACAACGGAACGCGATGATGGACAACTTTGCCCAGATCCTTTAGGAGCTACCCAGAAGTGACACATCGGCTTCCAGCAGCTACTCTGGAAACACCACGCCCTTTAAGGTATAAGTTAATTTTCAAATGCCCATATTCAAGGGTCAGATAGACACAGATGTCGTAGGTAAATGGTTAAATCTGCTAAAGGGTTATTTTTCTGTTCATGAGTTTTCGAGTCAGGAAAAGATTGTTTTCGCTCTTCTGAAAGCAGCCCCCCATGTCAAGGACTAGTGGGAAACCTACTGCGAGAAAAAGGATGAAAATACCAGCTCACTATTTTCAGTCGCACCCACTTGGAATTCATTCCGGGATGCCATCAAGGAGCAGTACTACCCTATCGGAAGCTATGAGGATGAATACACAAAGTGGACCACGCTGCGGCAGGGAAGGGACCAAGATGTGCCGGAGTTCACCAATCTTTTCCATATCCTTCGCACGAAGTTGGGTATCAAGGATTCAGAGCAGCATTTGATACTCAAATACCACGGCTGCCTACACAAGTACATCCAGGAATAAATAGAATTCCTAAACATCTCCTCGCTCGGCACAGCATATTGATATGCTGTCAAGGTTGAGTAGAAGTTTAGACAAAATAAGCGAGACTTTGGATCTGTGAATCCAAAGCAAGGGAAAGGTGCCCCTAAACCACAGAACAAAAGACAAAGCCAAGGCGGGGCAGCCCAAGACAACCCGCCAAAGTTGCAAGCAAAGAACAGTGCCGCGAAGCTGAAAAACGACACGGAAAAATGGTGTGAGTTCCATAAGAGCTCCACTCACAACACAAGTGAGTGTCAGGCCAAGCAGTCACTGGTGGCAGAGCTAAAGGTTTCAGAATCAGATGCATGTTCTGACTCTAAGTCAAAACCTAACAAGGGGAATGACAAAGGGAAGTAGATCATTAATGCGGATCCCAACGCCATTGTTGCTACTGCCAAGATCCAAAAAAATGAACCCCAAGATCCAGAGGAGGAGGAGCGTCTCTTCCACTCTTAGATGTGGGTAAAGGGCTCCCCACTACAGTTCATTATCGATAGCAGGAGCCAAAAGAACCTCATTTCGGCAGAGGTCGTGAAGCGGTTGGACTTACCAACCATAGCACATCCACAACCGTACACCATCGGGTGGCTTCACCAAGGACGGGATCTTCGCGTGAGCCAGCAGTGTCGCCTTCCATACAACATCAAGCCCTTCACGGATGAGGTATTGTGTGACATTGCTCCCCTTGAAGTTTGTGATGTATTACTAGGACAACCATACTTGTGGAAGCGACATGTTGTGTATGAATCAAGGCCCCGTGCTGTTATTATTACATTGGGAAATAAGTTGTTTAGGATACCAGAGGTGGCACCACCTGCCGCCCTCTCTCTGATTACTGCAAAACAATGCAGTAAGATCATTTCTAAAACCAGGAAATTTGTTTTCCTGATGATACGCCCTCAAGGAAAGAAGAAGACAGTGGTCGCGGCCTCCAAAAAGGGCCCCTCCGCACAACAACTACAGATGGACAAGGTCGTGGAGGAGTACGAGGACATCTTCACCCCCCCCACAGGGGTTCCTCTGCACTGTCAAGTCAAGCACTCCATCGATCTAACCCCAGGTGCGCCGCTACCCAATGGACCAATTTATCAGTGCTCCATTCTGGAGAACGATGAAATCAAGAGGCAGATTCAGGAGTTGCTGCAGAAAGTTCACATTCATCCGAGTTCATCGCCTTGTGGGAGCTCAATCGTGTTGGTACAGAAGAAGGATGGGACTTGGAGACTCTATATTGACTATCGGGTGCTGAACAAGATCACTGTCCGTAATAGGTGCCTGATCCCGTGGATTGATGACCTCCTGGACCAACTAAAGGGGGAAAAATATTTCAGCAAGATCGATCTGAAGTCAGGATATCACCAGGTACCAATCGAACCCTCCGATGTGTGGAAGACTAC